>WBNM01045403.1:100004-120344 GCA_013399055.1 Ramphastos sulfuratus | reverse complement strand
TTGGGGCTTTTCAGCCTGGAGAAGAAAAGACTTCCAGGAGACCTTGTAGTAGCCTTCCAGTATCTGAATGGGGCCTACAAGAGGACTGGGGAGGGACTATTGACAAGGTCTTGTGATGACAGGATGAGGGATAATGGGTTTAAACTGGCAGAGAGGAGATTTAGGCTGGGTGTTAGGAGGAAGTTCTTTCCAGTGAGGGTGGGGAGGCATTGGCATAGGTTACCCAGGGAGGTTGTGGCTGCTCCCTCCCTGGAGGTGTTCAAGGCCAGGTTGGATGAGGCCTTAAGCAATATGGTTTAGTGGAAGGTGTCCCTGCCCATGGCAGGGGAGTTGTGCCTAGGTGATATTTGAGGTCCCTTCCAACCTAAATCATTCTATGATTCTATAAACTGGCATGGTCCAGCAGTGGTTCCGCAGATCCTCTCTGGTTGTTGCATGTTTCTGGAGTTTTTCTAGACTACCAGAAAAAGTCATAGAAACTTTGTTCGTGTCTGAGCAGCTGAGTGCCTCCTCTGCCTGCACACAGGGCAGTGCACAAAAGGGAGGCAGTGTGACTGCCAGGCCTGGGGAATAAAAAGGTGTAGGACCAGGGACCTATTTTTCTCCATCTCTTCTTTGGTAAGAACACAGCCTGAGATTCTGCCAGGCTTTAGAACCCACTCTTTTCTTTTTGGTCAGGGCCTCTGCATCAGTGGACTGTGATAAGGAGCAGCTTTGACCACCTCTGGATGTGCCGTAATGATGGATAACTTCAAGAATGATTTCCTAGGGTTAGATATTGTCAGTGCAAAGAACAGGAACACATGCAGAATCAGAAAGTCAAAGGACTGAGGAGATTTTGTCTTGGGTGCTCACTTTTTCACAGTTCAAGTGTCCTTTTCACTCCTTGTCATTCTTTCAAAACCCAGCCTTGTGGTGTGACATCATTTTGCAAGGATGCTCNAATCCCCTCCCTTGCCCTGCTGGCCATGCTTCTATTTTATCTTTATTGAGATGCCATCTCAATTTACACAAGACACAGAAGAGCTGTTTGTTGAGCTGTTTTTTGGCAGTACTTGGAGAAGAAATTTCCAATGCACTCAATTCTCCTCTAGGGTACTTAGAATTTCCATGTTATTTATTGAGTACCTTTCAGTAGCACCAAATAATGCATCTCGATACTGCTGTACAGTGAGCAGCAGTCTGGGATATGGAGCTGCACTCCGTGTGGTGAGCCCATGGTGTCTCAATGCAGATGTGGATGCCTTTGGTAATGGTCATCCCTGTTTCCCGAGTCCTGATTAATAACAATGTGCTATAAGCTGTGGAGAGAGAGGTCTGTGTCTCAGTATGCACTGCACAACTCATTGCATCCATAAGGAATATGTGATGCATGTTCAGACTGCAGTTCCTTGTCAGGCAAAGTGGACTGGATTGTTCCTGCTTCCAGAAGTGCTAAGCTGTTTCTACAACTGATAGCTAACAGAGTGCTAGCTCTGTGTGTCAAGTTAGATAAGGAAAAGTAATGACAAATGGTAGAATAAAAGTGCTTTCACTGGCAGATAAATTCATGAATACAGATGAGTGCTGAACCTAATACACCTGCAAAGGAGACATCAGATTCCTCCTTAGCCACTGAATGTTTCCTGAGATATAAACATTTCTCCTGAGTATTTATCAGAAGACAAATCATAGCCAAGAGAAAATTATCAAATTCGGGCAAAGTTAACTTTATGAGCCAGAGCCAAAACTGATAAACATTAAAAACTTTAATTTTGCTATGTCTGATTGGAATCTTGCTAGGAGTAAGGGACAGGGCCCTTGAAAAATAAGAAATATTGATGGACAAGTTGAGGAATATCGTCAGCATCCCCAGATCTTTAATGGATATCTGGAGGATGAAATTCAAAACAATGGATGCAAGCTGATAAAAGGCTGGAACTGGCATGTGTTAATTTGTGTGTGGTTGTGTACATGGGCACCAGAAGCTAGCTGAAGTGTAGGACAACTTGCATGTTCCAGAGGACGGGCAGGCAGGAATGTTGCTGTGCTGTTAGTCTGAGACCTCCAACCACTGTCACATGGCAGCTTTAAAGCCAACACTGGATGAGGTTAACTGAAATGCTTTAGTAGTGGAACCATCCTCATCTCTCAGCTGTACTCCTGCTGGTTTTCTCTGCATTTTAATCCCTGTGATACCTCTCTTCCAGAGGATGCTTGGTGATGGGTATGTTACAAAACACGAGGCAACAAAACAACTTTTGCTATTAAAGCTCTCCCTACTTTCTGTACTGTGGGAAGGTCAACGAACACTTCAGAAGCTCTAGACAATAGAAGCTTAAGGGACAGACAGAAGTGTCACTGACTGAGAATTTTGTGTCTTTCGGTGTGCAGGTGGCTGAATAAACCCTACTAGAGAAGACAAAGCTGTAGACTTACAAAAGATGAATAATAAGACATCCCCTCAAGCTTTTTTACTTTAAAGAATTGCCAGTAGTTCAACTGAGGTGTCTTGATATAAAGAGGTTTTCTGCTTCAGTGTCCTGCCAGTGAACATGAGTGAAGGCAGAAGGAACTGGTTGAAGGGAAAACCGATCTGCTTGCCCCTAACCAGGGAAAATCTGAAGTGAGGAATTGTCCTTTGAGGGTCCAGTGATCACTTGGATTCTCACCATTACTAAAGAGGTGGGGTACGTGGAGCAAGAAGTGAGAGGCATGTTTATATGGGAGCAAAGTCAGGAGGAATATAGAGTTCAGAAAATGAAGAGGGGAAAGGTGTAAGAAAGAGCCCAAACAACATCAGATTGGTGTGATGAAAGCCTTCTGCGTGCTGCAGCATCAGGATACAAACCAGCAGCAAAGCTAGCACCACACCCAGCTGCTTTTTGACTTTTCAGCTCTAAAGGCAAGGTCTGGATTTCACAGCTGCAGCAACAGAGATCAGCTGCAGCACTCAGCACCACACTTGTGTGCTCATTTCAGGTGGGTGTCATCAGTACTCCCAGCCACAATACCACTTGCAGGAGACTACTTGTCATTGGGCTTTTTGGTGCTTGATATGTCTTTCACCTTTCTGAGTTGTTCTTTTTTACATAGGTTTTCTCCTAATATTTCCTCAGTTGAGAAAATAAGGGGGAGAAGGCCCCTTAGTTCTACTGAGTTGTTTGATGAATGTAATATTTTTGCTGTATTCTGGTTCCCTCCTTCAAGAGCAGAGCTGCTCTTCATCATCCACTTTGTGGCATCTCTCATGTAACACTGAGCAAAGCTTTCATGTGAAAAATAACATGTAGAAAATATGAAGGTGCTGTACACCAAGGGAAAATATTCTCAAACAAAGCCTCAGTGCTATGTAAGCCTGATTTGTTTCCTCAACACAAGGAGACACTTCTTTATAGTGAGAATGAGAGAGCCCTGGAGCAGGCTGCCAAGTGAGGTTGTGGAGTTGTCTCCTGGAGACTTTCAAGATATGCTTGGATGGATTCCTGTGTGTCCTGCCATAGGTGATCATGTTCTGCTAGGGAGGTTGAACTTGATCTCTGGAGGTCCCTTCCAACCCCTAACATTCTGTGATTCTTACAGTAGTGGGGCCAAAACCCTATGGCTGGCTTCAGGCATAGTGTCAGTAGTGTGGCTGCTCTTCAGAGAGAGAAGCCTGAGCAGACAGAGGTCCTGCAGGGCAGCAGCAATGGCTCAGTCTCTCCACCTCATTCCCTGAGCCCTTGTCCAAAATGTAGGGAATGTGGCTAGAGGGGAGGAAACAGTAGGAAGGAAATTTGTCTTTCTTCCCATCCGGGGAACAAGATTCTGCTAGATGTTGGGCATGAGGGAGTTTAATTAACAACTAGTCCCTGGGAAGGACACAAGCACAAATTTGTGTCCATCTGGAGGGTGGCAGAGTTAAGCAAGGCCTCTGCCTTGAGAGCCCAAAGTCACTTAGATTAGGTTAAAAAAGATACTGAATGTAGTTATGGTTGTCTTCCACAGGAGCAGACTGAGCACACCACATGCTGGATGAGTCTCAGCGCTTTGCAGCACCATGCATGTTTGGGTTCGTGCTTGCTTGCTTGGTTGCTTGCTTGTTTTCTTGCTTGTTTTCTTGCTTGCTTGCTTTCTTGCTTGCTTGTTTTCTTGCTTGCTTGTTTTCTTGCTTGCTTTCTTGCTTGCTTTCTTGCTTGCTTTCTTGTTTCTTGATTTCTTGCTTGCTTTCTTGCTTTCTAAATAAATAAATACATGCATGCATACATACAAGATATCGAGGTGCTGGAGTGAGTGCAGAGGAGGGTAATGAAGCTGGTGGACAACTTGGAGAATAAATCTTATGAGGAGTGACTGAGGGAGCTGGGGCTGTTTCGTTTGAAGAAGAGTAGGCTAAGAGACTATCTGAAAGGAGGTTGTAGAGAGGTTGGTGCTGGTCTCTTCTCACAGGTAAATAGTGATAGCACAAGATGGAATGGCCTCAAGCTGTGACTGGGCAGGTTTAGACTTGACATTAGGAAACATTTTTTCACAGCAAGAGTGGTTAGGTGTTGGAATTGGCTGCCTAGGGAGGGGATGGAGTCACCAACTCTGGATGTGTTTAAAGGTCTTTTAGATGTGGTGCTTGGGGACATGGATTAGGGCTGAACCTTATAGAGTAGGGTTGATGGTTGGACTCGATGATCCCAAGGGTCCTTTCCAGCCTGAATGATTCTGTGATTTCCATTATGGTTGTTTCCAAGAGAAATTCTGCCACAGTAAGATGAATGGCTGTCCCAGCTGTACTTCATCAGAGAGCAGGTTTTTTTCAGTCAGTGCATGCATTACTCCTTCTCAAAAGCTCTCATGATCATTATTCATTGTGGCTTGTAAGAAAACATTGCTGTGAACCCAAAAGTGAAGAATTTAGCCTTATGAATAATTTTGAACAAATGTATTCACAGCATTATGATACAGTTTGCTTAGAGCATTTCGTGGTAATTTTATTTTTCTGCTTTGAAAATAGGCATAAAATTAAGGACTATAGTTGGAAATTAAGTGTTGCCGAACATGTTTCATAAAGCTTTTGTACTGTTAAAAGCCTGAAATGCAGAGGGGGGTGGTATTTATCCTAATTACATGCAAAACATGAAGTATCGAGGAGGAGGAAATTCCAATTAGTTCCTCATGCTCAAGGTTTACTTAAAAGACAAACTAATTCAGGAATCCCATGGATAGCAAGGCTCTAAGTTCACCCTCTGCAAGGTTAGGTGGTCATGATGCAAGGTTTTTGATGACAGTGTTGAGTGGCTTTATCCCTCCTCTTATTTTCCCCCTGCCTATGCACTGTCTGCAACTGAGCACCATACTGCCAGACTCCACCTGCATAGTCTCAGCTGCATGGCTGCATATTGTTCTGGCCCCTGTGCTGTCAGACTCTTCTCAGGGACACTGTAGTGATACACTGATGGAAACTGTTGGCTACATAGAATGGTTTCAGTCAGAAGGGACCTCCCAATGTTGCCTAGTCCAATCCTCCTCAGCAGGGACATCCTCCATTAGATCAGGCTGCCCACAGCCATGTCCAACCTGACCTTGAATATCTTCAAGGATGGGGCCTCAACTACCTCCCTCGGCAACCTGTTCCAGTGTTCCACTTTGATTAGTGTTTTATGTATGGCACTGACATCTAAACCTGATGTATTTAAAGACAAAGTGAACTTATTCAAATGTACTTTGTTTTGTGTGTCAACTCATAGGATTACTTTAGAGCAAGTCAGCCAAACTCAGCAATGGAAAAAAAGCAGAGCATCACTTTTATCACTGCTGCTTAGTGATGGCTTAAGGCTCAGATGGAGATACTCAGTGTTGAGCCTTGGATAAAAGTTCAGAAGTCATGGGAAGCTCATGACTCTGAATGAAAGCTTTTCTGCTTGCTGTGTAACTATTGATGTCTGTAACTCCTGCAGGTAAGTTCTTGGTCGTTTGAATAATCAGTTTCTTTGGCTTTGCTGGCTGTGGTTGGTAGGTTTTTTTTTCTCCTGGGGGTGTGGTGTGGTTGGGTTTTGTTTGTTTGTTTGTTTTGTTGTGGTTTTATTTTTCTTTTTTCTTTCATGTGTTTTGCCAAATTACTGTGGCTAGTTGCAAAATGTAACTTGGGCTTTGTTTCCATAATTTGGGTGGGGATGTTCTAAGTAATTGATGTTTTGTTTAATGCATACACTGAACATTTTCCTGCACATTCTCCATATACTGAGGCACTTAACTGCTTCTTTCTTACTTTATTTATTTGAAGATACTTGTGCCCAGTGAGGGTTCAGGGCTGTGACACACAGGTTTGTTTTATTAGAATTTTAAAATCTATGATGTGATGATTGGTGACAGAAAACAAAAGCAGTACACAGAAACAGCCTCTGTGTTTGCTGCACAAGAGATAGGTTAGAACTTCCCTTCCATGTACCTTGCTCCACCGACAATACCTATGGACTACACCCCTCAGAATTGCCCAAGGGAAACAGCAATTTCCAACAAGCTAAGAAAAGAGGTGATTTAAGGCATTTATCCAGTCTGAGTGATGATGTGGGTGTGGAATGCAGCATGTGGGAGCTGAGCTTTGGAAGCGCAGAGCGGGCAAAGGCTGCACCTGCCTGTGTCAGCACCTTGCTTACTTCAGCACTAGTGGGTGAAGTCAGTTGGATTGAGTCTCCTGACAGAAAACCCACTAATCAATGATAGTCAGTGGAAGTCTTCTGTTATTCTTCTCAGGACTTGTCTGGAGANGGCTGCTCCCTCCCTGGAGGTGTTCAAGGCCAGGTTGGAGGAGGCCTTGAGTAACCTGTACTAGTGGAAGGTGTTCCTGCCTATGGCAGGGGGTTGGAACTAGATGATCCTTGAGGTCCCTTCCAACCTTACTATTCTATGATGCTATGATTCTATTTCAGCATTGTGCTCTGCAGGGGTTTCTCCAATCTTTTCTTCTGCTCTCCTATTTTTTCCTCCAAGATTCTTTCCTAAGAAGGGATTGCTTTTGTAAGACCTTTTATCTGACCTCTTTGATCATTTCTCAGCGTTTTGACCATGACAAATTAATTTTAAAAGAATTTTTTAAATAATTTTTAAAAAGTAATTAAAAATTAACAGAATTAGTGAGAGAAACTTTAAACATTTAAATTTTAAAAAGGAGACCTAAAGAAATGTGAATAACATTTTGTTCCTGAGGATAAATTCTGTAAGAAAACACAACCAAAGATCACTTCATGGTAGATAGACAGGTGTGATGTTTTGTCAAATGGCAGGTGGGGATTTAGTGGTTTTGTCCCTTTTCCTCAGGAATCTCTGGGGTAGGTGCTAACACTTACAACACCATCAATCTTGTTTCATGAAATTTAACCATGAGAGAATAACAGACTTGGCCCCAAACAAGTACGAATAAATCTGAGTAGAAGGCAAGGTCATGCTGTATTTGATTTATATCACACTAATGAGATACCATTGGCTGGATAGTGGCTCCTACTGATTTTGTTCCATCAGAGAAGTGCTTTGGAAAGCTACCTGAGGTAGTTGTGAGGCTCAGGTCTGCATAAAACCTGAATTTGAGCATTTAAGCAGGACACGAGGTGGCTGCTGTTTCTGATCCATAGCTGGTTGTCAATAGCCAGCTGGACAAAGGGATGTAACCATTGGATGTAACATGCACTGTCTGTTTTTAGGAATTGCAAGTATCTAAACAAATAATGTTTCCCTTATTCCAGCACCATACTTCCAGCTAAGGTTAAAGCTACCACAAAGAAACTGATTTTGAAGTCATGCCAGACCATGGTATAGATCTACACCAAGCTTTCCTGCACCCAGGACTCCTGTCTCTTTCTGCTATTTATTTTATTGTACCTGGTGGCATTCTCCTGTGTNACTTGATGATCTTTGAGGTCTCTTCCAACCTTGGTGATACTGTGATACTGTGATCACTGAGTCTAACCAAAAATCCTACTCTACAAAGTTCACCCTAAATCATATCCCCAAGCACCATATCCAAATGACTTTTAAACACATCCAGGGTTGATGACTGAACCATCTCCCTGGGCAGCCCATTCCAAGTCAGTGTCATGAACTGTGCATTTATTTTCAGCTGCATAGTGGCTCAAGTCTCTCAGGCCTGGCACAAGGCTAAAGAGTTGGACCCTCTACTTGTAGACTTCAGCACAGCCCCAAACAGCAGAGAGCACTGATGTGGGCTGCTCCATCCTTCCTTGAGAGAGTTGACCAGGGGTGTTTTGGTGGAAAACTCATTGCCTTCTCCTGCATTGGGCCATCTGAGCAAGCAGGTGTGCAGATGAGCATGTTGGTAGCAATTTGTTATTCCCACAGGCACACCCTGGATTTCAGGACACAGAACAGTGAAGCTGTGTCAGTACATACAGCCACATCTGTGCTGAAACACAGAGACCAGGGCACAGACTCAAGCACCAGCATATGAATCTCCATAGTTTTGTTTGGCAGTCTGTTCCTGACATGGTTTGGGTTAGATCAGGTCTTGTAGACCAGCAGAAGCTGCAGGTTGTTCTCAGCCAGCATCAAGAACAAGCCCTTCCTGCTCTGAGAGAGACATTAGCCAGATGTGCCTGTGAGACTTGTACAAGCTCTGTCCCAAATCCTAGGGTTTTTTTTTTTTCTTTTGTTTTTTTGGGTGTTTTTGGAGGGATTTTTTTGTGTTTTTTTGTTTGTTTGTTTGTTTGATTGGTTTGGGTTTTGTTTGGGTTTTTTTGGGGTTTTTTGGGTGTGGGTTTGTTTTGTTTTTTGTTTTTTTAGAGCAGCACTTATAATTTGGGTTCTGATACTGACAAAAGTATGACTAATAAAGAAATAAAACAAAGACCATGAGATAAGTCACATGCCCAGCACAAGCTGTGAATTTCTTGAACCGTAGCCAAAAGTTAAGTTATGTCAGTGAACAGAAGGTATTTGGGGTTTGGCTTGGTCTGGGAACTTTGCTTAGGTTTTTATTGGGCACCTGATCAATGAACTTGTGAGCTAAACACTTCATGGCCTGCAGGGACTTGTCTGCTAGGTCTGTGTGTAATGCAGAACTGCCTGCAGCATAAAACTCAATGAAACCGATTTTAGAACCTCCTATCTTTTGTTGTAACAAAAGGAAGTGGATGTGTTTGTTGTCTTTTACCTGGGGTGTATAGCTGCAGAGTGAGAAATTGTTGCCTCTTTACTGGAAGGAGAGCAAAAGTCACCTTGTGACCAGCTGCTCTTTGAGGTCTAAGCATGATAAAAATTGGATTTTGCTACAAAAATGGAGCTTCAGGTTGAACGCTGCAGAAATAGTTTGTTATGATTTCTAGGAGAAATAGAGAGGGGGATTCGTTTGGCATTTTTGTTGTGTGTTTTTTGTATAGAAAGCTGCTTCTTGCTTCTATTATTTAATCACAGCATCACAGGATGTTAGGGGTTGGAAGGGACCTCTGGACACCTTTGAGTCCAGCCCCCCTGTTACAGCAGGACCATATAATCTAGTGCAGGTTGCTCAGGAATGCATCCAGACAGGTCTTGAAAGTCCCCAGAGGAGACTCCACAACCTCTCTGGGGAGGCTGTTCCAGTGCTCTGTGACTCTTAACAGTAAAGAAGTCCTTCCTCATGTTGAGGTGGAACTTGCTGTGTGCATTGCCCCTTGCATTCAGTGCAGAGCCAGCTCGAGTCTTCACAAAGGGATAGGCACTGACTGCTGCTCCACCAAGGACAGAGAGTGATTAACTTTTGGAAGAGGTTCTCAGTTTGGTACCCTCCCCAGTTTCTTAATTCCCAGGCAAGGCAAGACTGGCCCCAAATGCCTTTCTGCTGTTTGAGAGGTGCATCTGCTCCATCCATAAGCCTCTCATGCCAGCAACTACACCACCAAGTCCAAAAGCAGGACCGCGCTGTGCCCCCTGTTGCTGTTTGGGACTGGTGTGCCCATGGTCACCTTCATGCCCTACTAGTGTGGGGCATGCCTGGTCCTGGCTGCCTTGACATGCATCTCTGGCATGGCTCTATCTGCATGATCTGGAAAGCCATCCTAAACATCTGGTGCCCCCACTGCTCCTCAGTGGGCTACAGCAGCTGGATTCTTTACTGCATCACAGTCTCTTTTATGACTAGAAGTACTCTTGTTAACCATTAAATATCTGACAGGATGAGTAAGAGAAATAAAGCCCTAGAAACCCATTTAAGATGATGATGAGAGTGTTTAAATGTTGCTTTTAGGGTCTGATGAAACTAGTCCTGGACAAGATGTCAATCCCTTTATTCATAGTAGATGTAAATACGATGACAAATGCAAAGCTGCAATTTGTATTCTGACCTTAATTTCTTCAAAGATTTGGTCTCAGTGTAATATGATGTTTAGGGCAAATGCCATATACTTTCTTCAGGGACTGCAAAATAGACAAAATGCATTTGCTGTCTCTAATAACAAACTTCTAGTGATGGTTATTAAGACTAAAGATTCTCATGCCCATAATCCTCCTCAATATAGCAGGATTTCTTGCATGATTGAGTCCTCTTTCTCTCTGAACAAGTATTTCATAACAGAGAAATCTTCTTAAATAAGAAATATCATGTGAAGAGGTTGGGATTTTTTATTCACTTTCAACTGCCAGGCAAATACATAGAATCATAGAATGGTAAGGCTGGAAGGAGACCTCAAGGATCATCTAGTTCCAACCCCCTGCCATAGGCAGGGACACCTCCCACTAGCACAGGTCACTCAAGGCCTCATCCAACCTGGCCTTGAACACCTCCAGGGAGGGAGCAGCCACAACCTCCCTGGCCAACCTGTGCCAGTGCCTCACCACCCTCACTGCAAAGAACTTCCTCCTAACATCCAGTCTAAATCTTCCCTCTGCCAGTTTAAACCCATTGCCCCTTGTCCTGTCATTGCAAGATCTTATAAATAGTCCCTCCCCAGCCTTCCTGTAGGCCCCCTTCAGATACTGGAAGGCTACTCTAAGGTCTCCTGGAAGCCTTCTCTTCTCCAGGCTGCAGAGCCCCAACTCTCTCAGCCTGTCCTCATAGGAGAGCTGCTGCAGCCCTCTGATTATCTTTGTGGCCCTCCTCTGGACCTGCTCCAACACTTCCATGTCCTTCACTGGATAAGATTCTACACTGGATAAGAATTCACACTGCTCCGTTGGAGAGTATGCATCTTCTGAGCAAACCATTGGAGTGGTGTTCTGCTCACAGTCAGCTCTTTTGGTGCCTGTTGACTTTATTGCTTGCTGTTAAAAGGATTTCTTTTACTGAGGTGTTATCAGATGAGCATCACATGAAAGCAAGTGGGTGAAAACCTCAGCATTTTCACAGTGACAGCTAAATAATTTCAGTCAGAATCAGTAAAAAAATTTGAAATTGTTACCTTTGTGCAGGGGCTAAGGAGCTGGGGTTAACTATGCAAAGCACTGTGCTATCATAAATTAAACAAAGTCTTACCTGCTCAGATGAGGCCCCAAACTGCAAAATACTGTTAACATGTCTTAAGTAAATAGAGCCTGCTAAGAAATTGTTTCCGTTTCTGGTGCTCAGTATATGGTTTGGTTTTGGTTTTTGGGGTTTTGGGGTTTTTTTTAAATATCAATTGGGTTCCTATTCATAGTTAATAGGAAATGTTTTGTTTGCCTACCAGCTTTGTTATATATTGCTGGTTCCTGAAATTCCTGCAACTGTGCTGCTACCTTTGCCGGTGTGAAACACCTCTTTTGTACACAGCTTTTATCTTTTGACAAAAGGAAATCTCCACTCCCATTCTTTTCATGAACAAGGGAGCAAAATTCCTCCAAGCCACTCAAAAGGCCAAGGACAAAAAATTTTCCACTATGGTAGTTCAGTGTTTTCTGAGAACAGATTTGAAATGTGTAATTGCTGGGGTTTGGTAACTGCAAGAAAACAAAACTGCAGCTAAAATGAAAAGGAGAAAGTGGATAGAGGAAATCAGTTTAAAATACCAAGTGCCAGCATCTGAAGTATTCTCTGTATGAATGCTCTGGTGACACAGCCTGACCAAGTGGAAAATTCCACTTTACTGATGATTTTTTGCATTAGCTCTTGGGTGTTCAGGCTGGTTTTTTAGGCAAAGTATCCACCCATAGAAGCTTCTGAATGGGTTATATGAAGGTATNCTATGATTCTATATCTTCTTGATGTGGTGCTACTGCACAGGGGTAACAGTGCACTCCTCTGCTCCCACTCCCAAGTAATACTCTGAATGGTTTTGATTTGGTCAGGCAGCAAAGGGAGAACATTTGTGGAAATTTCCAGAAGTTTCAATGAATAGAAACTGCATTTCCTGCACTTGAGTTTCAGCAGGTTGTGAAAGAGTATGGACCTTCATGTAGAGTAGGTGAGTGGACTGTTTAGGTTTCTCAGGTGCTTTCCTTGAACCTCCTCAGACATAAAAAGGTTAAATGCAGCCCTGTAATAACCTGGCTTTAAAACTCTTATAATTAATGTGAAGTAGTACCCATTTGGTTTTTATTCTTAGATTAAAAAAAAAAAAAAAAAAAAAGGAAGAAAAATCTGTACAGTTGGGATTGTCAAGCACAGAAACAGGTTGCCCTGAGTGGTTGTGGAGCCTCCATCCATGGAGACATTCAAAACCTGACTGGACATGAGTCTGAGAAACCTGTGCTGGCTACCTCTGCTTTGGGGTCGGACTGGAGCTCTCCAGAGGACCCTGCCAGCCCTTTTATGTTTCTGTGATTAATTTGACTCAGCAAAAGCAGATTTGCTTATGTGATATGAAAGCTACAGCTTCTAGCCTTATAATATAACCTGTAATAGTCTCTGTGCATAAACCCCCATGATTTCTAATTAAGTTCTAATTTGAATTAAACGTTCTTCAGGCTCTCTCCTACTGACAGCAGAATGAAATGTGGCCTTACTATATGTGATTTTGAAAATACTGTAGTGAAATATCTTTTTATGGTCCTTTTAGAGAAATTATATTGGAGTAGCATTATCAAATACAGGACTTGGGAAGTTCAGTATAAATAGAACAGGAAGGCTGTGCTGCCATTCAGCAAGACTTAGGCTGGAGGGTTGGGCAGGGAGAAATTTAATGAAGTTCAGCAAGGGCAAGTGTAGAGTCTTGCACCTGGGAAAGAACAACTTCAGGGATCAGTATGGGTTGGGGACTGACCTGCTGGAGAGCAGTGAAGGGGAAGTGGATGGAAGGTTGACCATGAGCCAGCAGTGTGCTCTTGTGGCCAAGAAGGCCAATGCCATTCTGGGGTGTATTAGAAGAGCTGTGGTTAGCAGGTCAAGAGAGGTTGACCTGCCCCTCTACTATGCCCTGGTGAGGCCACATCTGGATTATTGTGTGCAGTTCTGGGCCACTCATTTCAAGAAGGACATCAGGGAACTTCAGCGTAGAGCCACGAAAATGATGGAGTGGAACATCTTAAGAGGAGACACTGAGGGAACTGAGGCCCTTCATCTTGGAGAGGATGAGACTGAGAGGTGACCTCATCAATGGTTATAAAGATGTAAAGGGTGTGTGCCAGGAGGCTGGAGCCAGGCTCTGCTGGGTGATGCCCAAGGACAGGACAAGGAGCAGTGGGTGGAAGTTGAGGCATAGGAAATTCCATGGAAACATGAGGGGAAAAATTTTCACTGAGGGCAACAAAACATTGAAACAGGCTGCCCAGGGGGGTTGTGGAGCCTCCCTCTCTGGAGATATTCAAGAATGTGCCTGGATGTGTCCCTGTGTGATCTGCTCTAGGTGATTCTGCTCTGGCAGGGCTTTTGGACTGGATGAGCTTTCAAGGTCCCTTCCAGCCCCTGACATTCTGTGAGTCTGCAATGCCAAAGTTATTCATAGACCTCATTTGCTGCTGAGTTTTTAATGTCTTGTTTAAAACAAACTGAAAACCTGGTAAGAACAATTTCTGTCTGACTCTGTTTTGAAATTGGTGTTTTGCTCTCAAGCTTCTTCCTTTCCCTTCCTTCTGCCTGAAGACTTTCCCCAGCCAGCCAGCCCCAGGGGCACCAACCATCCAGCTTCCCCCAAGGCCACCTTCTCTGCACCTGGCCCTTCCCCTTAGTTTTCACTGTCTTGCCTTTGAAGCACCCAGCCCAAAGCAGTGCAGCCAGTGGTCCTTTATGGGCCTTGCAGAAGAGGTTTCTCTGGGGAGGTTTTCCATGGCTGGGACCTGTGGCCAGCTCTTCTGTGCCGATGGTTCCAGGTTTGTACAGGCACATGCAACCATGATGTCCCTGCAGGAAGACTCAGGCCAGACCATCTAATTTCAGCTAGTTTAACACAATCCATAGCAGTATCTGGCAAAGGAGAAATACCAGGTCCAGTTACTGGTCCAGAGGCTAGATACCTTGAAGGTAATATTCAAACTCAGTTTGAAAGTTGTGGTCCAGATCTTCTGCTGCAGTATGCAGACAGTGGGACTGTGCCAAATCATGCCATGCAAGGACTGACTGGAGGCATTTTAATGATGCTGTGTATTGGTCCTTCTTTTCTTTATGACACTTGGAATTACTTACATTCCTGTTGAGTAAGTATTCAGCCTTCTAGTACCTGAAGGGGGCTACAAGAGAGCTGGGGGGAGGGACTTTTGATAAGGGCTTGTAATGATAGGACAAGGGGGAATGGATTGAAGCTGAAGGGTAGATTTAGATTGGATGTTAGAAATAAATTCTTTACAGCAAGGGTGATGAGACAGTGGAACAAGTTGCCAGGGAGGTTGTGGATGCTCCCTCTCTGGAGCTGTTCAAGGCCAGGTTGGATGAGGCCTTGAGCAACTTGGGCTAGTGGGAGGTGTCCCTGCCCATGGCAGGGGGTTGGAACTAGATGATCTTTAAGGACCCTCCCAACCCAAACCATTCTATGAATCTATTATTTTGTATTTTTGTTACTAGACTTGAGCTGCTTCAGCACTGCATCTTTCCTTTTTCTGGTTGAGTATATACTACACCATTAAAAAGTATCTTTGTTATTTTGATTATGGTAAGTAGAAGTTTGAGGCATTTTAAATTCAAAATATTTGGTGATTTTCTGTTGCATAAGCCTTCCTGCCAGTGTCCAGAAACCCTTTTGATTCCATTCCTATATACCATAAGATAGTGACTTGTCTTAACAAAGTATTTCATGTGTGGACCAAAGCAAATATAGAATCACAGAATCAAAGAAAGGTAAGGTTGGAAGGGACCTCAAGGATCATCCAGTTCCAACCCCCTGCCATAGGCAGGGACACCTCCCACTAGCACAGGTCACTCAAGGCCTCATCCAACCTGGCCTTGAACACCTCCAGGGAGGGAGCAGCCACAACCTCCCTGGGCAACCTGTTCCAGTGTCTCACCACCCTCACTGCAAACAACTTCCTCCTAACATCCAGTTTCAATCTCCCCTCTTTCAGTTCAAACCCATTGCCCCTTGTCCTGTCATTGCAAGACCTTGTCAATAGTCCCTCCCCAGCCTTCCTGTAGGCTCCCTTTAGATACTGGAAGGCTACTCCAAGGTTTCCTGGAAGCCTTCTCTTCTCCAGGCTGAAGAGCCCCAACTCTCTCAGCCTGTCCTCATAGGAGAGCAGCTCCAGCCCTCTGATCATATAAACCCAGGAGAATGTGTGGACAGGTGATGGTACTCATTTTCACACTCACTTTTCTTGTTTATTTGTGGTTTTCTGTATGGTTTGTGTCCAAAGTGTGAACTCTCCAAGGTGGGAACTGGATTGCTTTTATATTTTTGACTCTGGTCACTACTCTGAGCCTCTAATTAAGAAGCGTGGTCCCCAGGAATTATCCCAATTAGAGCTGAGGGATGTCCATATTCTTGGGATATCCAGCTTAATTTGTGGAACCCTTACTGACAGCCCCTTCAAACAGGAGTGCTGGGTTAACAGTCACTATTGTGTCTCATTAGGACACAGATGAAGGAGCTGTTCATCTTGGGAAAGCACACACCAATAACCCTTGCTACTAATGATTATTAAAGAGTTTGGATCCAGTATCTGGAGGGGGCCTACAGGAAGGCTGGGGAGGGACTATTGACAAGGTCTTGCAATGACAGGACAAGGGGCAATGGGTTTGAACTGAAAGAGGGGAGATTGAAACTGGATGTTAGGAGGAAGTTGTTTGCAGTGAGGGTGGTGAGACACTGGAACAGGTTGCCCAGGGAGGTTGCGGCTGCTCCCTCCCTGGAGGGGTTTAAGGCCAGGTTGGATGAGGCCTTGAGTGACCTGTACTAGTGGGAGGTGTCCCTGCCTATGGCAGGGGGTTGGAACTAGATGATCTTTGAGGTCCCTTCCAACCCTACCATTCTATGATTCTATCTAGTAGTGATTTTTATCAGGAGTATATGGCTAGCTATCAATTTTCCTGCTGCCTTTATGCTGCACTGATTTTATTTCTTTTCATGCATCTACAAGCTCTGTCTTTAAAATCTGGTTGCATATCTTTGAGCTTTTAGAGGTGATAATCATTATGCCTACATTGGGGATAACAGCTCTGATAGAAGTGGGAATTCCACTGAGTAACATGGAAGAGGCATTTAATTTAGAGCTGCAGAGCTCTCAGACTGTGAGCATTCCTGTGACGTGGGCAGGGGTTTGTCTGTAGTGCAGCCTCGCTGCTGGCTTTGCAGCTACTGTGGGCTCCAGCATAAATCATCCTGGGGCTGCCCTCAGTCAAGAGCACAGGTCAGGTGGGAGCCCTGGCTCACTGTGCTCCCACAGGGCAGAAGGAGGAGGAGAATTACTCCAGCCTCACTGCCAACAGAAGGAAAGCTTCGTTTGGACAGTGCAAAAGGTCAGAGAGAGTTAGAAGGAAACACTTCATTCTTCCCCACAGAGCCGGGGCGATCTGAAGGATATTTCAGCACTGCTGTTGGCTGCTGCAGAAGGAGGAAGCCTGCAGCCACTGTAGCTGGGATCTGATGCAGATAAAGACACATCTGCATCAGGAGACTACTGGCACAGAGGGACAGAAGTTCTTCAGAGATTTTCTCACTCATTTCCACAACCACTGTGCAGCATTAAAGTCTCCTCTGACTGAGAATTGTTTCCTGGAGCGTTACTGGAAAGCAGAAGCACAGAGAGATTGTTCGTATTTCTGTTAGCAACAGGGAATTTGTCATTTTAATCCTGAGTTTCATTTACAGATTAGAAATTCCAGTATTATACAATATTATTTCTGCTAGTGAAAGAGGGGGAAAAAAATGGATGCATTCAGAACACCTGAAAACGAGTCTCTGCTATTCAATTCCTCTGGTCCTGCCACATGGGATCCCTTCCATCGTCCCTTGGACACCATCCAGCCCTGGCACTTCAGGCTTCTGGCAGCAGTAATGTTGGTGGTGACCTCCCTGTCACTTGCTGAGAACCTGGCTGTAATCCTGGTAACTTTCAAGTTCAAGCAATTGAGACAGCCTGTCAATTACGTTATAGTCAACTTGTCTGTGGCCGATCTCCTGGTCTCGCTGACCGGTGGCACCATCAGCTTTTTAACGAACCTGAAAGGTTATTTTTACATGGGATACTGGGCTTGTGTGCTGGAAGGATTTGCTGTCACGTTTTTTGGTAAGCTGGATTTGGTTTGTAGTTGTATTCTTGTTCCATTCNCTCCCAAACCATCACAAACATCCTTCAGCATGCTCTGCTAGCTGTTCTGAAGCTTGCTGGATCACTGACTTTGTGTGCTTTTAACTCCCTGATCCTCCCCGCCAGGTACATACAGCGTGCTGTGGATCTCATGTGAGTGAATAACACAATCTCTATCATATGCTGGTGGCTGCTTGTCTGCCACTCATCACTGAGTGTGCTTAATATGATGAGAAAAAGCTTGCTAATAGACTAACAGCATTGGGAAGGGTCTGGTAAAAGAATGTCAGGGAAAAAAATCACTGTGTATATTGATGTTTAGGGTTTGTATTTAGCAGTGTGGATAAAGAGGAGAGTGATAAAAGTGAGTGGCTGCTCGCAGACTGTGGAAGATACCAGGGCAGGGAAGCATATTTCATTAACCACCCTGCAGTGGTTCTGAGGAGCCCTGGCACTCTGCACACCATCATCTTACTGTGGTTCTTTTTCTTGGCTTTGTTTTACTAACCTCACAAAAAGTATTAAAAGTATTCTAAAAGGTGAAATCGTCGCCACATGGTGTAAATACACCTCTGCAGAAACATGGGAAATGAGTTTAAAATCAGATATCTAATTCAGAGAACCATTCATCCTTGCCTCTCTGTTCATCTCTGAGGCTGCATAATAAAGGTAGCTTCCTAACTCCTGTCACTGCTTCGAGTCAGGCACACTGCTGGTCCTCAGCCTGAAAAGGGGTCCCGTGGCTGCTCTCAGCCTGGTGAAGCTACACAGCAGCAATGTCAGTGACAGACAATGCTACTAAATCAGTTTGTGGCCTGTAAGCCATGTCCAACAGAAAGGATCTGGCTATTATTTCAAGATTTTGGTGGCTGCGATGGTTTGGGAGTTACCTGTCACCCCCCACCCCCCCTACCCCCCCACTCCCACTTCATAAAATGACCCAGACTAGACTCAGCCAACTGGAAGTTGAGGACTGAAGCTCTATTTACAGCTTAGCACAATATACAAGCAGATATATACACTATATACAGGAATAGTTACAGAAATATACAAATAAAGGTAATACAGAAACACAATCCCCCTCCCAGAAATCAGAGACCCCAAGAGGGGCTCCCAACCACCCTTCCAACTTCTCCCCACCCCTCTACCTTACCCCAAGGTTTGGCTCACGTGCAAGGGGAGTTTAGAGGATCAGCCAGGGAGGTTAGAAGAACAGTGGTTAGTTAGGTTAGCAGAGAGGCCAGCAGCTCCCAGACAGAGATCAGACTCTCTGTGTCTGTGTTATCTATGTTTGTGTCCTTGTTCTTACACATCTCAGCGAGCCTATGAGTGAAGTAAACATCACCACTGTTTGCTTTCCACAGCCTATGATATAATTCTTTCCATAAAAATATTCCAATTAGCCTCAAACCAGCACAGTGGCCAACCAGGATGTTATTTGCCTAATAAACTGATAGCTTGGGGTTGTGGGCAGCTGTCTGTAGATTAGAGTTTTATGACAGTCTGAACTCTGATATTTCTTGCACAAGTAGTGTTTTGAAGATATACCTTTATTTGTTAATTGGAAAGCTACACATCATTTGCAGCTTTTCAGAGCAGAACCAAACTGGGAAAAAAAAAAGAAGCCATTGTCACTTAAATGGTCCAATTAGCTGCTTGGTTTTGTAGTCATTACTCTGTAAACTGACAAATACAAAAATCTTGTGCTCTTATTAATATCAGAGTCGTGCACACAGATTGCATATCCTTTCATATTTGGATTGNGCCCAGAATGGTTGTGGGGTCTCCATCTGTGCAGATATTTAAAACCCAACTGAACTTGGCTCTGGACAGCCTTGCTCTATTGGGTACTGGCAGTGTGTTGAACTACATGACCTCCAGAGATGCCTTTCAACCTAAACAATTCTGTGGTTCTGGGATGTGGGAGAGTGTTTGCTTCTCAGTGACTCTACACAATTTTTGATGCTGACTGTGTTTTCCTCCCGCAGGCATCGTTGCTCTCTGGTCTCTCGCTCTGTTGGCTTTTGAGCGGTACGTCGTGATCTGCCGCCCGCTGGGAAACACGCGCTTGAGGGGGAAGCATGCAGCCCTAGGTATTGCCTTTGTGTGGGCCTTCTCCTTCATTTGGACCATCCCACCAACAATGGGTTGGAGCAGTTACACCACCAGTAAGATTGGAACTACTTGTGAGCCGAACTGGTAAGGCCACTCTTGCAGAGTATGGTAAAGAAGTGAAACTTGTAGCTCAGGACATCTCAGGGGCAGGGAATTAAAGGAAGGGTTTAAAGGTTATGTCTATATCTGCAAAAGTGGCTGTGAAGAAAGTTGTAACAAAACTAAGCAAAATTTGCCAAGAACAGATCAAAAAAATAAAATTCTAAAGGGAGGCATCAAGCTAGGGATGGTTATTTCCACCTGTAGTGGAAATAACCATCCCATACTATATGTCAGTGCTGGCACCAGTGCTATTTAACATCTTTGTCAGCGATATGGACAGAGGAATCAGTGCACCCTCAGCAAGTTTGCAGATGGCACCAAGCTGTGTGGCACAGTGGACTTGCTAGAGGGCAGGGATCCATCCAGAGGGACCTGGACAGGCTGGAAAGGTGTGCCCAAGCCAGCCTCATGAAATTCAACAAGGCTAAGTGCAAGGTCCTGCACCTGGGCAGGCACAATCCCAAGCACAACTCCAGGCTGGGTGGGGAATGGCTGAGAGCAGCCCTGAGGAAAAGGACCTGGGGGTCTGGGGTGATGAAAAGCTCAACATGAGCCTGCAGTGTGAGTGCAGCCCAGACAGCAACTGAGTGCTGGGCTGCA
>WBNM01045403.1:0-99988 GCA_013399055.1 Ramphastos sulfuratus | reverse complement strand
AGAGTCAGGGTTTTTTGTCAGTAGATAGGAGAAAGCCTTGAGCAACCTTGTCTGACCCCACAGCTGGCTCCAAGTTCACCAGGAGGTTGGTCTACATGTCCCTTCCCAGCTGAACTGTCCCACAGTTCTATGACACTGTGGTCATTGCACCTTGCCTGAGCCCACAGCCCTCTGGGCTCAGAGCTCCATCTGCTGTTGTCACTAAGGCTTTAAAAGGGCACTTCTATTTAAAATGAGTGACAAAAATACTAAGGACAGTTCCTGAAGTATTTATTTTACTCTTCAGAAAATAAAAAGAACACATTTTAGTAATACATGCAGACTGTGTTTTATGTTTTGTACAGGTACTCGGGAGCTTACACTGACCGGACTTACATTATCGCCTTCTTCACCAGCTGTTTTGTAGTGCCTTTGCTGGTGATACTGGTATCCTATGGGAAACTGACACAGAAGCTGAGAAAGGTCAGAAGAATCACTTGCAATTAAACTTCTAACACCTGTGTGTATGCAAACATTGGGAATTGCTGTGTTTAACTTTATAGAAAGGTTGGATATAAGCAGATCGGATTTCCAGGCAGCAGTCATCACCCCTCCTTGTGTTATTATCCTTATGCACAGAAATCCATGCTGTGGCTGGAAATGGCTCCTCTAATAGTGCCATTTCCATCACTTCTCCACACCTCTCTTTACTCAAATATCAAAGCACTGAAAGAATATCTGCCTCACAAGCAGAATGAGCCAGGTTTGGTTTATTTATAGATTCAGAGTGATTTGGGTTGGAAGGCACCTTTAAGGATCATCTAGTTCCAATCCCCTTGCCATTGGCAAGGACACCTTCCACTAGACCAGACTGCCAAAGGCCTCATCCAATCTGGCCCTGAACACCTCCAAGGAGGGGGCATCTATGACCAGTTCCAGTGCCTCACCCCCCTCCCTGTAAAGAATTTCTTCCTAATCTCCAGCCTGACTCTACATCTCTGGTTTTGGAGGAAGCAACTTTTTTTGAGAGGTTGTGTTAAAAACATCTTGAAGTTGTCCAGGATAAAAAGATCACTAATTTACTTCAATTCAATGCCATTTCTTAAGACTCAAACCAGCTAAAGCAGAATTTAGCTTAAAATAGCTGCATTTGTATCTGTCAGGAGTGCTGTGTAACACTTACATGGAGAGTAAGATGCAGCATTTGTAAGTAATGTGACGCCTTAGTAAAATTATTAGGTTGTCTGGGAGACAATTGAAGGAGAAATTAAAAGAGAAATGCTTTTAAATTTCGTGTAATGATTGTGTTGACCTGGTCCAAAAGAGAATCTGCAAAAAAAAAAAAAAAAGTGAAAAGGACAACAGAATAGGAAAATTTCCATTTGGGGACAATATTTTGGGAGACTTACTGTGGTTTCTATTTCCTGCTACTACTTCAGTAATAAATTCAGTAGATTCCTGGCAGATTATTAGCCTGCTCACTGAACTCACTGGTTGGAGGTCTTGTTGTTCACTTCCTAGAACCTTCTGTCTTTTCTTTAAAGGTGTCAGATACACAAGGCAGGCTGGGAAGTGCCAGGAAGCCTGAAAGACAAGTAACTGCAATGGTGGTTGTTATGATTGCTGCCTTCCTAACCTGCTGGATGCCATACGCCGCCTTTTCCGTCCTAGTCACCGCATGCCCCTCCATTGAACTGGATCCTTGTCTGGCAGCAGTTCCAGCTTTCTTTTCCAAAACAGCCACTGTTTATAATCCAATTATTTATGTCTTTATGAACAAACAGGTACTGCATGCTCTCAGTGTCTTTAACGCTCTTGTGTTGTTATTTTGTCTTGCTTTGTAATGAATTACTTCTACCTACTTTTCCCAGCCTGGTTAATGCTGCGATTCTGTGAACTAGCAGTGCAATATCCAGCATACAAGAGTAAGAAAGCCACTGTGTAGCTGCCTGCTGGAGGATAGTGTAAGGCTCTGTACAGTATTAAAATGCAAATGCTAATGGTTATTAGGTTTAGATAGTATAAAGGATTAGTATAAAGGAAAATCAGCCCTGGGTGGATATCAGCTTGCTTTCTGGATGAAAAGTCTGTCTTCAAGACTGTCCCACTACCTCTTCTCTGAGGACAGGCTGAGGGAGCTGGGGTTGTTCAGCCTGGAGAAGACAAGGCTCCAGGGAGACTTAATAGTGGCCTTCCAGTATCAGAAGGGGGCCTACAAGAAGGCTGCAGAGGGACTGTTTCCAGAGGGACAGGGAAAGGATAAGGGGCTATGGTTTGAAATTAGAGAAGAGTAGATTTAGATTGGATGTTAGGAACAAGTTCTGCACCATGATGGTGGTGGAACAGTGCAACAGGTTGCCCATGAAGGTAGTTGAGGCCCCATCCAGGCAACCTGATCTAGTGGAGGATGTCTCTGATGACTGCAGGGGGGTTGGACTAGATGACCTTTGGAAGTCCCTTCCAACCCAAACCATTCTATGATTTTTGGAACTCTTTAGGAATGCAACACCAGTGGACTGATTTGGAGGTAGGGCTGAAGTTTGTCAACAGCTTGAGTTTGTGTCAGGGAGATGCTGCCTTTTGTGGTCGTGTGTGCTGGGAAGGGAGCATTTTTGGAATGGGAGTGAGCAGGGGATGGGGTGCAGAGGAGAGGAACTGACGAGGGGATGAACAACAGAGTTACCTGTGTTGTCTGTGGTAACAGGCATGATGATAAGCTTGAGTAGATTTGTGCAATCAGTGGAGGAGTTACTGAGAGTAGTGGCATCAAGTAGAGCAAAAAACATTTAAGTGGAAAGAAGGAAAAATGGTCAAATGACTGTAGAGTGATGAACAGATGTATTTATTCAGTCCTGCAGAGAGAGCCATTGTCTGTCTCACATCCTATGGAGAGTACTCTGCTCTCCCACTGCATGGACATAGAAGATTTATGCTTTTTCTGCCTTGCTTATGGTTATGAGCAACGTGATAAAAAATCATTGTTGTATAGCTGGGTATTAGCATATGAAAGCAACTCATGAGCCTGGAGAAAAGACAAATTCTCACATCAGACATGGTTAGTGACAAGCAGAAGACAGAAAATGTTTGGGTTTTTTGGTTTTTGTTTGTTTGTCTGTTGTTTGTTTGTTTTTTTTTAATAAGATTTGCCAGTAGTCTGGGGTTTTTTTTGGAACATCATTATTTGTCAGTTTTAGAGTTCTTCATGGTGGCACAGGCAAATGTATTTTATGGGGCTATTTCCTTACCTTCCCAACTGACTCAGGAGAGGGTTTCAAAGAGTTAGCTGAGATAGATGCTGTTTTTACAGAGATATTCTAAAATTTGTACATGTTTTAACTGATCTCCTTTTTTCCCCCAACTTTTTAGTTCAGGAAGTGTCTGATTCAGATGTGCACCTGCAGTGCCATGCCAACGTGAACCCAGCTTCAGAGAGAGCAACGCACACCCAGGACAAAAGAGGCAGTGAGATGTCCACTATGGCAGTGCATAGCACTGTTTCTAAGAGGAACACCAGAGATGAACACAGAAATTGCCCATCTCTTCCTCAGTTGGCAGCTTCAGGAAACAAAACCTGTCCCATACAGGATGGGAGATGCAATCATTAATACAATGCTACAGCATCTTTCCTTGTTACCATCACTTAATAACAAACCCCGCGTTGTTAGTGGAGACATCATGCTCCTGTGGACACCAGCTTTTGAGATTGCAGGCTCTTGATTGCATGTAAGAATTTCTTGGCTCTGCAGTTGCCATAAGGTGAGTCCCTCCCTCCACTGCATTCCTCTTCCCAGCCCACAGCCTGCTTACTCCTGAAGATAAGAGCGGAGCCCAGCCTTGCTATGTAGGATACAGTAAGGACAGGATGGTTTTACGCTGATGACAGCTTCGTGGTCAGATAGACAAAACCACAAAGAGGCAAATGTCTTCAATATGATAATGGCATGGCCAGCATGACCTAGCAGCCACCTGGGCCTCAGCATGCTTGGGTGTGGACTGCTTGGGCACTCATCCCTGCTTGTAGCCCCTTGCAGCATTGACACCAAGGCAGCTCCTGTCCTGGCTTTCTGCTGTTTTCCTTGGCCTCTGTGAAGGCCATCTGAGCACTGAAGCAGTACTGACAGTAACAAGGGAGAAAGCATGAGCTCCTCCCTCCCTGTCCCTGTCACCAGCCTTCTTGTGGACAGAGAAGTTCAGCTGCAAGAGAAGTAATTTATAACATTTTAAACCCTGATTTTTCAATAAGCAATTTTTACACACCGGTATCTTGCTCTTCATTTATTCTGGACTCATTAATCTGACTTTTATCCTTTTGGTATTTTTCTGTTCAGGTTCAAATGCCCTGATTTCACTTTCAGAGTAGTAAGCCACAAAGAGGGGAGTTACTCTGTAAATAACATCATGAGCTGCACATGTGAGATGTCACTGCAAGACATCTGTGGTCTTCCTATTATCTCACAAATGTCCATGAGATTTTTGTCTTCTACAGTTTAATTTTGGTCTCTGTGGGCTTAAGTTTTGCAGTGCTCAATTTTAAACCCAAGTTAGGACCCTTATTCTGACAGCCAGATTCTTTGCAGGGGGTTGGAACTAGATGATCCTTGAGGTCTCCTTCCAACCTTACCATTCTATGATTCTATGATTCATGTTCTTTACCATTAATCCTGTGTGATTGAGAGCAGCAAAAAAAAAAAAAAACAGAATAAATATGCATGTTGTTGATTTGAACAAGGGAGAGATGATTTAGACTCTCACATATGTCTCTCTTAAATGTTTTGGAAATACTGTGAGACAGGAAGGGTAAGATGTTCAGTTATTATTTGTATGCATTTTTGTGCTCAGTAGCCTATTAAAACAGTGAGGATTGATTTGAAAGCATAAATTCTTGCATTTAAGACTCAGATTTTCTCTTTGCAAGGATATGTTGACCCAGGTTAATTACATGTTAATGGTATTGGATGTATTAAATCATGAAGAATTGACAGAAGTGTTAGTATTTAATTAAAAGCAACCTGCTGAGAAGGTAAGGATATGTAGAGTGTAGCTCTATTGTACAAAAATGAAGCATCAAACCTTAAATAACACCAAACAAAATCTAAAAGCGCACAGGAAAAGAGGAAGAGGAAAGAGAAAGATAAAATGAGATTCACTGTCTGGTAACTGACCACATCATCCTCAGAGCAAGGATCTAAAAGCGAAGTGGTGCTGGTGAGCATTTCAGGCTGTTTCATCAAGGGGAATTCAGTTTGCATCTATACATTGATTGAGGACACCACTTTGTAAAGATATTCAAAGTGCCTCCAGCTAACAAAAATGGTATCACACCCCCTCAAAGACACTAGTAGCCAGTGCCAGGTTAGCCATGGGTGACACTGCCATCATGCTTGGCGAGGTGGACAGTCTGGCCCCATGCTTTGCATTACTGTGCTCAAAACATTGTAAGGAAGGGTGTTTACAGGGGATCTTTGAAAATAATTGTGAAACATTCAAAACCAGAGGGTGGCTAGAAATAAAAAGCTGGATTTACATGCTATTTATAAGGGTGGCAAAGGATGCGCTGGAACATGGGCCATGAGGATGATCAGAGGGCTGGAGCACCTCTCCTATGAAGACAGGCTGAGAGAGTTGGGGTTGTTCAGTCTGGAGAAGAGAAGGCTCTGAGGAGACCTTATTGTGGCCTTCCAATATCCAATACAAGAAAGCTGGTGAAGGTCTTTTTAGGGTGTCAGGTAGTGACAGGACTAAGAGGGATGGATCCAAGCTAGAGGAGGGAAGATTTACATTAGATGCTAGGAAGAAGTTCTTCACCATGAGAGTGGTGAGACACTGGAACAGGTTGCTGAGGTTGTATTTAAGGCCAGGCTGGATGTGGTTCTGGACAACCTGATCTAGTGGAGCGTGTCCCTGTCTATGGCAGGGCGGTCAGAACTGGATGATCATTGAGGTTCCTTCCAACCCTGACAATTCTGTGATTCTGTGAACTCACAGGAGTGGAGGCAATGCAATGGATTATGCATGAAAAAACAAGTGAGAAACATTACCTGGACAGCTAGGTTGATAGATGTCAACAGACATTTGCTAAGAAGCAATTTATCTGCTTCTCAACAGATGAAGATGAAACAGGTGATAGCCTGAGAGAGGGGAGTGTAATATGAGCAGTATAAGTAGAACTTGGTAGATGAGGTGCTACTGACTTTGAAGAGCACCAGAGACCCAAGGCAATAGCTGGGGATGGTGCAGTGTGCCCAGAAGCTTTATAGAGAGAGTCACTTTTGCATTGTCAAAAGAAATAAGCAGAAAAGCAGGAGAAACTGAGGGGCTAAAGAAAGCATACAAGACAAAGGGGGGAAAGCAAGCATTCAGCCATGGTCTGTTGGGAGCAATGGAATTAGCATGAAGGTATCAGGAGCTTATTTTCAACAGAGAAGTTCATGAGTTAGAATCATAGAATCATAGAATCAGTCAGGGTTGGAAGGGACCACAAGGATCATCTAGTTCCAACCCCCCTGCCATGGGCAGGGACACCCTACCCTAGATCAGGCTGCCCAGAGCCTCACCCAGCCTGGCCTTAAACACCTCCAGGGATGGGGCCTCAACCACCTCCCTGGGCAACCCATGCCGGGCTCTCACCACTCTCATGCTGAACAACTTCCTCCTCACCTCCAGGCTGAATCTCCCCACCTCCAGCTTTGCTCCATTCCCCCTAGTCCTGTCACTACCTGAGAGCCTAAAAAGTCCCTCCCCAGCTTTTTTGTAGCACCCTTCAGATACTGGAAGGCCACAAGAAGGTCACCTGGGAGCCTCCTCTTCTCCAGACTGAACAGCCCCAACTCTTTCAGTCTGTCCTCACAGCAGAGCAGCTCCAGCCCTCTGAGCATTCTCGTGGCCCTTCTCTGGATATGCTCCAGCATGTCTACATCCCTCTTGTAATAGGGGCTCCAGAACTGGATGCAGTATTAAATACACTGGATTTAATGAAATACACTGAAAAACACCTGACTGGGATCTAAGAGATGCCCAAAGATTCATTATCTAAACCTGATTTCCTAGTGTGAAGCTCTGTCTGGAGTTTATGGAGAAGCAGTCCATGTCTAATTGCTGTCATGGCCTGGCTACTGCTGTTAACATCTGGTTGGACTCCTTTTGCACTGGCCCTTCGAGGACACTCCAGCAGATAACATTTGTGGTTGTCTTACATAATTTTGCCACACTGTTAAACAATCACTGTGACATGCAGCAACCACAGACATAAAAATGTAGGCTGCAACAGGCTGACATGAAAATTAGCAGATTTGGACAAATAGGAAATTAATATTAGAGGCTAATTAGTCTTCATTTAATTTTGAGACCGAATTAATTAGTCATAACAGGCCCACAGAGGAGACATATAAATGTTTTTATTTTCATCAAGCAAAGCCTACATTGAACAACAATTTAAACAGGCTGCCCAGGGAGGTTGTGGATGTTTCTCCCCTGGGGTAGGGCCTTGAGCTCCCAAGTCTAGTAGAGGTGCCCCATGGCAAGGAGGTTGTAGTAGGTGATCTCTAAGGTCCCTTCCAACTTAAGCCGTTCTGTGATTGACAACATTCACAGGTAGCTGAGGTCGTTCAGCTTGGACAAGAGAAGCAGCCAAGGAGACCTAATCTTCCAGTACCTGAAGGTGGCCTACAAGAAGGATGGAGAGAGACTGTTTACAAAGGTCTGCAGTGACAGGACGAGAGGCAGTGGCTTCAAACTAAAGAAGAACAGAGTTAGATAGGATGTTAGGAACAAGTTCTGCACCAAGAGGTTAGTAGAACCCTGGAACAGATTGCCCAAGGAGGTGGTTGAGGCCCCATTCCTAGAGATATTCAAGATGAGACTCCACAAGACTCTGGGCAACTTGATCTGGTTGAGGATGCCCTTGCTTACTGCAGAGGAGGGTGGATTAGATGACCTTTGGAGGTCCTTTCCAACCCAGACCAGTCTGTGAAGACAGAGGGCATCAGCAATATTGGCTGTGGTCCATAACACTTTCTTTTTTCTCCCAAGTCCTCAAAAGTATTTTTTGTTTAGGGGCAGGTTTTGTTCCATTTATTAATGAGAGTACTCCAATAATGGTAGGGAAAGGCATTTCATTGAGCATTGGTTCTTCCCTTCTGCACATACCCACAAATGTTTTTTGGTAAATACTTACCAATTCCCCATCATTAACATCTCCTGTCCCAGGTGTGCTGCTGTCTCTATGAAAGGTCCCCATCTTTGGATACAAAAAAGGAAGAGTAGAATCAGTAGGAGCTGTCATGTCAAAATACCTTTGGTAGTGCTTTTCGGGTGGAGGACTCCTTCCTCCTGCCTGTTAGTTAGAATTTAAAAGGTGTGATGTGTCCAACCAAACCAGACACAGTGTTACAGAGTTTCCAGAAGCNGCTGGGGGCTCCAGAACTGCATGATATAAAAACATTTTTTTTTAATTACAAGTGAAAAAAAAAAAAAAAGGGGGTGAGGTGGGATGGGTGGGACAGGTCCCCAAACATAAAACATTTCTGATGTTCTTCAGCTTGCTCTTATCTGCAGATTATTGACCCCACTCAGAGGAGACCTCTTCTCGGAACAAATACACTTAGAAGATTTGATGGCATCTTTCAGTGAGAGGAGGTGACTTGTCTAAAGCCTAGGTAGGTCCAGCATTCACCTGCGCTTTGAGTCTCCATGATACCCCTCTACCACTCTTCCCACAGATGTATGCAGGGCAGATATGTTTGCTCACAGTCCAGCTAGAGGAATAAAATCCATATTCATCAGCTAAACCCTTTTCTGTGGAATTTCAGCCTCAATGAAAATGATGACCCAAGAAAACAGTGTCATGAATATTAACAATAATTCTCATCTCAATTACTGAGAAATGTAATTTGTAAATGATCAGTGAGTATTCTTGGGAAATTTATGATAATGTTCTTTATTGCAATACTTCATATTATAAATTGTACCATTCTTTCTCTTTATTACATTTATATTGAAGCTTCTTCCTTTTCCCTTGTCACAAAGAGTTAAAAATCTGTAGAAATTTAACAGCCTTTCAGTAATTTGGCACATCAGGTTTTGCTCAGCTATTATCTAGCTGCATCAAGATATTAATGTAGTCATCTCTCTTTAGTCTCAATGAATTGCTATAAAAATGTCAAACAATTAGATTATATTGGCCAACATAGCCCTGTTTGATTGAGTACAGACGTAGGCCACATCTGTTGAATCATGCTGATGAAGAAGCAGAAGGGCTTGCAGAACTCCAGTGCAAATTTATTTCAATATAGGTACCATTTAGGTTTCCAGTGTCAGTGCTCGGCAATACTAATAACCAAAAAATGCTAATTAGGCTTTTCCAGCTGGAATAAAAGTCAATGTCATTCAGGACAAATACTAATGAACTCTGGAGGAGGAGAAAAAAACATACCTACAAAAATAGCTCTGAAGCCAGTATGGTGGTACAGAGAGAGAGAGAGAGAGAGAGAGATGCTGCTCCACTGCAGAGCTGTGATCATACCCAAAGAGCAAAATGAATCACAGAATCACAGAACATACCTCGTTGGAAGGCACCCCCAAGATCATCCAATCTGACTTCTGACCCAGCACTGAAGGGGTAACACTAAACCATGTCCGTAAGGGCCACTTGAACATCTCCAGGGATCACCTGAAGGGCTAGGGGTCAACGTGCTGGAAAGCAGCTCCATGGAGAAAGACCTTGGAGTCTTAGTGGACAGCGAGTTCACCATGGGGCAACAATGTGCCCTTGTGGCCAACACACCCAGTGGCATCCTGGGGTGCACTAAGAAAAATGTGTCCAGCAGGCCTAGGGAGGTTCTTTTTCCCCTCTACTGTGCCTTGGTGAGACCACACCTGGAGTACTGTGCCCAGTTTTGGGCTCCCCAACTCAAGAGAGACAGGGACCTAGAAGGATGACTGGGGGAGTTGAACATGTCTCTTATGAAGAAAGACCGAGAGTCCTGGGGCTATTTAGTCCTGAAAAGAGAAGGCTGAGAGGGAATCTGATCAATGTCTATAAATATCTGAGGAGTGGGTATGGAGATGAAGGTGCCAGGCTCTTTTCAGCAGTGCCCAGTGATAGGACAAGTTAAAATCTGGTACTAGCTGGAACACAGGAGGTTCCACCTTAACATGAGGAGAGGGTGACAGAGCACTGGAGCAGGCTGCCCAGAAAGGTTGTGCAGTCTCCTTCCTTGGAGACTTTCAAAACCTGCCTGGATGCATTCCTGTGCAAGCTGTCCTAGGTGATTCTGCTTTAGCAGGGGGGTTGGACTTGATCGTCAAAGGTCCCTTCCAACCCATAGCATTCTGTGGTTCTGTGATCTCTCTTACTTATGGGAATAGTGCTGCTTAAGGTCTGTCTCTGCCTGCACCAGAAATACCACACACATTTTCTTGTCAGGTAAAAGAGTCAGTGTTGTTTGTGGTTGAGATCTGGCTACAGCTGTCTCAGTGCTGGCTGCTACACCATGTTGGAATCAGTAAGACTGGATTCCTGTTTCTGCACAGACTGCCTGCAGCCCTGTCATGGACCACACAGGAAGGAACAAGTCCTTACAGGTGAAACAGCTCTCAACCATCTGATGTCCATTCAGACCCCATGCAAGTAATAGTTAAAGCTGTGCTGTTTAAACTTAAAAGCTGAAAACAGTTTCTTTTCCATATATGATGAAAATTCAGAACATAGGGTTAAGTTGTTGATATGTAGGCAAAGCATACTGATGGTGTGTCCTCCTCTTCTGGGTGAGTTCCCACTCTGTCCCAGCACATCTGAGGCAGCATTTGATCTTGAGGTGATGGTAGGTGGTAAGATTACAGACTGATCACCATAAAGACAAAGGCCTAGTGAGGATCAGGTGTGCAGTGACAAGGAAGGAGCTCCACTAACCTGAACAGTGTAAGGAGTCAAGAAAGTTCCTACCCTTAGGGCCATCAAAGGTAGATGATTCACCTATTGCCCTGGGGTGAAACTCACTGAGATGGGTCAAGGAGAGAAGTTCTTTGATCACATTCTTAAAATCCATGCTAGTAGTTGTCTGTTTATTATTCTATCCACATAGACACTTCAGCTACAGGTGTGGATTAATAACTGAGAGCTACTGTAAAAATGTCTTCCTTGTGGCTTCACAGACATTGAGCTGGTCCATCACTCACAACACACAGAGGAAGAGATCTGCATCCACATAAGATGGTTGGCTGCCTTCTGACATCCCACTCCTGGAGAGCCTTCAGGTCAGACAAAGTGCCAGAGCAGGGGTTGTGGAGGTTAGGAGCTTGTGAAGTTGTGAATTAATGTTCAGACTGAGACAAATGGGCTTAAATAGTCTTGGGGGTGTAGTTTTCCAACAATCTCAAATATGCTCTAATTTCCCTGCCTACAAATGCCCATAGCCATAGAATCATAGAATGGTTTAGGTTGGAAGGGACCTCAAAGCTCATCTAGTTCCAACCCCCTCCATAGGCAGGGACACCTCCCACTAGTACAGGTTACTCAAGGCCTCATCTAACCTAGCTTTGAACACCTTCAGGGAGGGAGCAGCCACATCCTCCCTGGGCAATCTGTGCCAGTATCTCACCACCCTCACTGTATAGAACTTCTTCCTAACATCCAGTCTAAATCTCCCCTCTGCCAGTTTAAACCCATTGCCCCTTGTCCTGTTATTACAGGAACTTGTCAGTAGTCACTCCCCAGCCTTCCTGTAGGCCCCCTTCAGATACTGGAAGGCTACTCTAAGGTCTTCTGGAAGCCTTCTCGTCTTCAGGCTGCAGAGCTCCAGCTCTTGTAGCCTGTCCTTATAGCAGAATTGCTGCAGCCCTCTGAGCATCTTCATGGCCTCCTCTGGACTTGCTCCAACAGTTCCATGTCCATCAGCTGCTCAGTTTTGGTGCCTGCCCTGCCATGTCCCTTTACTGAGAGGACCAGCTCCCCTAGCTTTGGGGAGAGAAGCGTAAGGGATGAGAGATCCCTGAATGATCATGGACGGCAGTTTAATTTTAGAGCAGTTGCACCAGAGACTAGCGCCAGAGCTTCTCTTTTTGTTGTCTGCTTTATCATTTTGTAGCAAACTTGCTGCAGTTCTTCCCTGCAGACCACTTAGAACTACACACTTCCCTTGGACAGCTCTCTCCTACTCAAATTATGCTCTTGTCCTAGAATATTATCAATAAATTCACCAGGAGGGTTTTTTTTTTTTTTTCCCTTTCTGTCTTCACATTTTTCAGATTCCATAAATTTTAGCTGACCAATTCTTTTCACGCTCAAATATATTAAGAAATGTCATTTCTGTTATAAAAGCTAATTGATAATGTGATTTGTTATGTTGCTAAGACATAATTCAGAAAGTTATTTTAAAGCCGTTGATCCATGGAACTGCGCTAACTGTTTAATATTTCTTGTATGAATGGGTACAGCACGAGGGAAGGACGTGGATGAAATATTTTCAGAAGCTTTTATTCTTGTTGTTTGGGCTTGTGCCAATGTCTTTCTAGTAGAGAGCTCATACGTCCTGAGCTGTATCTACAGTAATTTATTCTTTGCTCATTAGTTAGTATGATTTTTTTTTCTCCCTTTCCTCCCAAGCTGCTGAACAATATATATAATATTTTTTAAATTAAGAGCTGAGAGTCTTAATAAATGGAGAGCATTCTCCAGAACACTCCTCCAAAAAGTAGAAAAGTAAATTTAATAAAAATAATTTCTCACTTAATACAATTAAAATAATTTCTCACTCTGGTGAGATCCCAGCTGGACTAACAGCATCCAGTTCAAGGGTCTCCAGCATAAGAAATAGGAGAATGTGCTAGAGTGGGTCTACCAGAGGGTCAGAGCTGGAGCATCTCTTCAATGAGTACAGGATGAGTTGGGGTTTTCAGCCTGGAGAAAGCTCCAAGGAGACTTTTTTATGACCTTTCCATATAGAGAAAGGTATCTTGCAAGAAAGAGAGAGGCTTTTACAAAGATCTGTAGCGACAGGAGAAGGGGTGATGGTTTAATAGGAGATTTAGACTGGATATACGGAAGAAATTTTTTTATAACAAGGCTGGTGAGATGCTGTCCCAGGTTGCCCAGAGAGTTGAGAGATGCCCTATCCTTGGCACCATCCCAGGTCAGGTTGTCTGGGGCTTCAAGCGACCTGCTCTAGTTAGAATCATAGAATGGTAGGGTTGGAAGTGGCCTCAAAGATCCACTGCCATAGGCAGGGACACCTCCCACTAGTACAGGTCACTCAAGGCCTCGTCCAACCTGGCCTTGAACACCTCCAGGGAGGGAGCAGCCACAACCTCCCTGAGCAACCTGTGCTTGTGTCTCACCACCCTCACTGGAAAGAACTTCCTCCTAACATCCAGTCTAAATCTCCCCTCTGCCAGTTCAAACCCATTGCCCCTTGTCCTGTCATTGCAAGACCTTGTAAATAGTCCCTCCCCAGCCTTCCTGTAGGCCCCCTTCAGATACTGGAAGGCTACTCTAAGGTCTCCTGGAAGCCTTCTCTTCTCCAGGCTGCAGAGCCCCAACTCTGATAGCCTGTCCTCATAGCAGAGCTGCTCCAGCCCTCTGAGCATCTAGTTGCAGATGTCCGTGCTGGCTGCAGGGGAGTTGAACTAGATGAGCTTTAAATGTCACTTCCAATCCAAACCAGTCCACGATTCTGTGATTCTGTTTAGACAATGTTAATACCAGGACTTGCCTTTTTGAATTTGCTGCTTGCATGTACTTAACAAATGGTTTAAAATAATCACATCATCATTTCATCTTGACTACTTTCACTGCAGTTATTAGAGAGTACTCCTCCTATACAAATCCTTACATGAAAGCAAGTCTTAATGCCATTTTTGTGTCTGCAGCTGGAAACTTTGGTCCACTCATTTCATATTCAATGATAAAGAATGAAGACCTTCAGGGTGGCACCTCATATGACTATGCTACTATTTAGTTCTCCAAGTAATTTGAAGCCAATTAATGCTCTTGAGGGTCTCATATACTACTACAAGATAAAGACACCCCTCTGTGCGCCTGTGCTGCACAGAAAATCTCTTTTGCGGTCCCTCTTGGCTCATTTTGTGGGGAGAAAGCTTCCTATTGTTAGTCCAGATAACTTGCTCTAAAAGCACCTCACTTCTTTTGTTCCTGTGTCTTTAACAGACAGGCATTCTGAACTCTGGGATCTGTATCAGCTAAGCTGCTGAATCCTTCCTCTGCAGTAACAGCAGCTGCTTCTTTGTGAAATTGCTGTTGTAAATGTAAAGGAAATATAAAAGATCCTAATTTGTCTACGCTCTTTTTCTTTTGAAACCATTCCAAATTCTACTGCAGATCTTTAGCTGAAGTGCCTTGACTTTTGTACAGTCATGTCACTGCACACTGCTACAAATGTACAGTGGAAAACACTATTTTCAGTATTAATTCCTGAAGCAATGAACTAGATGTCTTCTCCTGTCACTGAATGCATACCCACCATCACCTGAAGGACAGTTTATCATCTACTCATGCAGTCTTACTGATATTAATGATTTTACTGACTAGTTTAGCACAGTAATACAGAGAATCCTCTCCCAATACCCCAGGCAATCTGACTAAGGCACAGCCTACGCTCCACAGCCCTCAGTCAATTTTTTAATGCCTCAGAAATGCCAGTCATGAATACCATCTATACTTGCCCAGCGTGCATTGCCCATTTGTAGCTGTTCTTCCACAGCTTCCTTGATTAGTATTTCCTGTATCTTTCTCTCAACAAGTCAAGCTTGCAGGTCTGAAGTTTCCTGGATGAGGCCATTACTCTTTATCAGTGCCTTCTGACAAAGTAGCGCTGTCAGACTGTAAAGAAATTTTTGGTCATACTCGTTCATCTTTCTGACAGAGGTTGTCGCAATGTAGTTAGGGCTTAAAGTATCAAATACAAATGGGAATGTTTTTTGGAGACCTCTGAGTATATTAAGTTATTTCCATCAATTCCATAAATAAAACCACAGCAGTAAGCTATTGAATAAACCCATTGTACCTGGCTACCCACGGTGTTGCTAAGCTTTGCAGTCTTGGCAGTTTTTACCTTGGGTTATTCTAAAAGAGCAGCAGTGCCTTTTCTGAAGCATAAGAACTTTCATGGACTTTACAGTTTTAAAAAATTCTTATTTCAAAAAGCTGGAAGTTAATATAAATTCATAATATAAATTCATGTAGCAAGGCTGACAGAGCTTCGTGCTTCCATCATGTAGCAAGGCAGGCAGGGCTTCATGATTCCCACTGAACATACCTTTTCTCAATCATGTTACAGAAAAAGAGACAGCNGCACAGCTGCCCTTTGTGAGAGTCAGGAGAGATAGGAGGCAGCTGTGTGGACAGGAAGGCTTATTCTTATCAGGGTGAGAAAGTCTTAGAAGCAGTGGCCTGTAACCAAGGAGAGAATGAATAAGGTGTTGCCAGACAGTTCCACTCCCATATAAGTATGTGCTACTTGCTGCAATCTTGGGTGTATCATATTGGTACTGATGGTCATCTCGTCTCGTGTCATCCTTCACCCCGTTCCTAGCGGCCCCGGGCGTGCGTGCAGCTCCGCATCGTCTGGTGACCCCAACATCTCACAACCCCAAGCTCTGGTGACCCCAAAGTTCACGATACGCAACAGAATGCATCTAGGAAATAATGATCAATTAAGTCAATCAATCAATTCTTCCCCCCTTACTCTGCTCTTGTGAGACCCCACCTTGAATACTGTGTCCAGATCTGGTGTCCCCATCTTAAGAAGGACACAGAGCGGTTGGAGAGAGTCCAGAGGAGGGCCATAAAGATGATCCAAGGTCTGGAGCACGTTTGCTACAAGGATAGGTTGAGGGAGCGTGTTCAGCCTAGAGAAGGGAAGACTCCATGGAGATCTTATGGCTGCCTTCCAATAACTGAAGGGATCCTAGAGGAAGGTTGGAGAGGGACTTTTCATAAAGGTGTCCAGTGACAGGACAAGAGGGAATGGTTTGAAGCTGAGGGAGAGTAGATTTAGACTGGATCTTAGGAAGTTCTTCAGTATGAGGGTGGTGAGACTCTGGAATAGGTTTACCAGGGAGATTGTGGATATCTCCTGCCTGGGTCTGTTTAAGGCTAGGTTAGAAGAGGCCTTGTGCAGCCAAGTCTAGTTGAGAGGCAACCCTGCCCACAGCAGGGAGGTTGGAGTGGATGACCTCTAAGGTCCCTTCAAGCCTAAGCCATTCTCCGATTAATGGAGTGGACATTTGCTATGCTGAACAAGTGTGGGTACTTGCTTCATTCAAGAGGGGTTGCTTATTTACACTTAGAAATACTTAAGCTTCCCAAACACCATGCAAAGGACTATAAAGAAGCAGCTGCAATGAAAATGAATATTGGTGCAGTGAAAAGGTACCTGGTAAGATCTAAAAATAAACCTGAGAACCTGGGGAAAGGACTCATGCCAGTATCTAGTGAAACATGGTCAGTTCAGAGACTTGAAAACACCTTACATGGAATCCTTTGGTTTCAGGCTGGATAACTTTAGTCTATGATGTCTTCTTTACCTACTTTGTATTGTTATTGAGTGCCCATGCCCTAAAAATGTATGTCCTGTGTTTAAATAAAGAAGCTGACCTATAAATGGAGTAAAAATCATGCATGTTATGGAACACAAGCTTGACAGAGCAGCTGCAGTTCATATAAGGTCATCTAATTGAATTGTGAGAGCAAAGGGGAAGGAAGCACAAATTTATATTCTGTTGTGTGCATTTAAAAAAAAAATGTACTTTGCATGTCATGATTTTGTAATTATGGTCTATATAGCTTTACAACACTGTACCAGGTTCTGATTATAGCACTAGCAGGTAGCCAAGAACTGTGTCTTTTCAGTGCCATTTTTATGCTTTATCAGGAACACCAAAAAATGTGTCACAGGAAACAGATATCAACAGTTTATTGGAAAAAAATAAGAGACCTAAAGTGGTTTTATTTGCAGTAATGATCAAAGCTTTGTATTATCCCTAAGTGCTAGATTCTTGTACATTTATTTTTACTGTTATCACCACAAATAAAGTTTTTAAGTATGTATTTTAAAGTATGTATTGCACGTTATTAGAGCATGGTGCAAAATCTGTATGTGTAATAATCTTATTTAAGGTTTTGGAATAGTGTGGTGCCATCTTCAAATGTTCTTCAGGTAAACTATGGGGAAATAAAGCAAAAATTACTGAACATTTTATTTAGTACACCTTTGCTTCCTAGTTGAACTACAACCATATAAAAAGTTAAAAATCAATTCACTCTAAATAAGGTGATGGTAATTTTTTCAACCTCAGGCTGGTGGGGAGGGCAGAACTGGTCAGCAGAGGAGTGCTTTGACACTTGGGGAGGCATTTGCACATGCTAGAGGGGTGTGGAAGGGGTCAGCACATACCCGTGACCAATGGAAAATGAGAGGTGTTACTGCAGGAGGGGCTCCTGCAGCCTTCAGTGGGTGGAAACTGATTGCCTCCCCACACACATTCACCTGGCTTCCTATTGATGGTGAACACTGCTTTAAAAAAAAAAAAATCAGCAAAGCAGAGTTGATGCTAAAAGTACAGACTAGAAAAGATGCTGGGAGGAATAACTGCTGCATGTGAGTCCTTCCATGCCTGCTCGGTTTGAGTTTTTTTCCTCTGCCAGAAAATCTCCCTGTGCAGATGTTCAGAATGGTGGGACTGAGAACAAATGAAGATGCTGCTAGACTAAACTNGATTTTCATAGAGGGGGGGACAGGTAACTCCCAAACCATCACAACAGCAGAGAGGACCAAGCTAGGAATCTCATCATTTTGACCTTATCTTTATTACCTGCAAGATCACAAAATAGTCTGCATCCTCAACACTGAGGCATCTCTAGGGGTCTTTCCCTAAATTAGCAAGCTGTCCAAAGAAAGCAGAAACCAGGAATAGCTGGACACAACCTGACCTCAAACTTTTATGACAGTGTGCAGGCTTAATAGGCCACTGAATATTAACTTCTCTACCCAGGGAGGCATAAAACCTCACGTTAATGAAGGTGGAATGTATGGTAAGGGGGAATTTAGGATAAAAGGAGGCTGCATCCTCCAGCAGCATGAGAAACCCCACAGGGATCTGCCCCGTGGACTCCCCCTTGATTCGAGTCAAGTTTTACAAGACTCCTCGGTCTCGCCTGTGAACGCCGCCCTCTAGCGGCGGAACATTGCCGTATGAGAGAGCACACAGCGACCTGCCCCGTGGACTCGATTCGAATAGTTTTACAGGACTCCTCGATCTCCTTTGTGAACGCCGCCCTCTAGCGGCGGAACATTGCAGTATGAGAGAGCACACAGCGATCTGCCCCGTGGACTCTCCCTTGATTAGAATAGTTTTAGAGGACTCCTCGATCTCCTTTGTGAACGCCGCCCTCTAGCGGCAGAACATTGCCTTGCAAGAAGAAACCGCACCGAAGCCTCGGCCCAGCAGTAAACCCCAGCCCAGAGACGGGAGCGTCTGGAGAGATTTTCTCCATCACACGTGGGGTTTGGGTGAAAGTCACCACTCAGCCCAGATCCTCATTGTGGACTTTCCACCATGTAAAAATAGATTTACACACAGATTCACCACAGAAAACTTACACTATCAACTGTAGCATTGTCAAAGGTGCTGGCAAGCACATCAGGACCATGTGTCAGTTAATCCAGCAGCTAATGTGTGACCAAGAAAACCCCAGCACTTAGAAAACCTCCTTGTTTGTAACTTTGCTTAAGCGAACTGAAGCCTGGTTTAATCACAACTGAAAGACAAGTGAAAAGTAAGCTGGCCGAAAGGCAGTTTCCATGTGTCTGTTGGTACAGGGGCTTTCAGGGCTTTCCAGACAGGCTCCTCACAGAGCTTCCTTCTCTTAGGAGGCTTTTATTTGCTTTGCTTTGGGGAAGCTGGTTTCCTAGCATTAAATACCTCATTGCAATAACATGTTATTCCATAATCAATTAGTGAGTTACAAGGTGTCCAACCAAGTTGAGTCTTGTTAAGTGTTTTTCTCTGTTTCTTGAAGGGCTTTGGGACCATGGTGTTGAAGTGTTCGATTGAAATGCTATGCCTGGTAAGGACTCAAAGAACAGGTTGGTGAGAAAGTAGATGCAAAAGTTTCCTCAAGGGGAAGATGATACAGGAAGATGAGGTGTGTGTGTTAATAAGGATGTTGCTTTGACAACAGTCAGCATAGCTGTTAGAAAAGACAACCCTTTCTGATAACAATTCTCACTGTATTACCTGATTTTATTAAACTAAATCATATATTATCTGTCTGCTCTGAGTTTTGACCTCTCCAGTGCATTTGAGAGTTAACCATTTTCCTGTCGACTTCACTGCCTCTTGTCCCTTTGTGGTCATCTATCCTTTCTCACAGGGACTGTGAGTTCTCTCCCGAGTTGGTTCTGCTGACCTGTTTCAGCCTGGGTGGATGTGATGGTTTGGGAGTTCCCCCCCCCCCTACTCTTTGTAAAATGCCCCAGACTAGACTCAGCCAGCTGGAAGTTAAGGACTGAAGCTCTATTTACAGCTTTGCACAAAATACAAGCAGAGATATACACAATAGACATGAATAGTTACAGAAATACACAAGTTAAAGGTAATACAGAAACACAATACCCCTCTCAGTAATCAGAGTCCCCAGGAGGGGCTCCCAACTGCCCTTCCACCGTCTTTCCACTCCTCTACCTCAGGGTTTGCCTTATGTGCAAGGTGAGTTTGGAGTATCGGCAAGGGGGGGGTTAGAAGAGCAGTGGTTAGTTAGGTTAGCAGAGAGGCCAGCAGCTCCCAGAGAGACAGAGAGACTGTCTGTGTGTTATCTATGTTCGTGTCCTTGTTTTTATACATCTCAGAAAGCCTATGAGTGAAGTAGACATCACCATTGTTTTTCTTTTCACAGCCTATAATTTTTTTTTTTATTAAATTATTCCAATTAGGCTCAAACCAGCACAGTGGGATTTGTCTGGAGATGCCTTCACATTCAACGTTGCTTTTAATGGTACAGGGTAGCTATACCATGTGCAGCAGGCACATGAAGTCTCGCTGAATTGGTCTTGTTTTAGGGACAGTGGTGTGATACCAGGTGTTGGCAACTGTCAGCGAGTGGCAAAGGAAGTGCTTGAGCTGGAAGAGTTCCCCCAGGAGGCAAGATGAGGGTTCTCCAGGTTCAGAAATGGGAGGCAAGGTGGCAGCGGTGGCAGTTTCATGCGAAACAAGTGGTTTGAGAATGGAAACCCAGGACATGATTTTAACATGCTGGGCTAACTTCTAGTACAGATACGAGACTGAGCTGGTTTTTATCAAAAAGAGCTCGTTAGACATTCATCGTTGCCTTTATTCCTTGATAAAGCAGCTTGCCTTTGAGGATGGCTGCAAATCATGTTTGCAGAAATTGGATTTTGGGAAGATTTCTCTTTTTCGCCTGGCAAACAACCTGCTGCTCTTTTCCCACTGTTAACTCCGTACGTGTCTCGGGGTGTGGGGGATGTGAGTCTTCAGTTGAAACTCAGTGCTGCGCTGGAACAACACTTCCAAACGCGGATAGTTTGCACCTAGCCTGTTCATCAGCCCTTGCAATAAAAAAAAAAGAACCCTGCGTCTGGAAAATACTTGTTTTGTAGAGACATTTGAGACGGACGGAGCCCCGCAGCACCTGCCCTCCTGAGCGCTCCACGAACGCCAAGGGCTCTGGTGGCTCGCGGGGTGCTCCTGTCGGCCTCTGCTGATTCCCGCGGCTCGGAACTGCTTAACCGTGCCCCCGTCACGGCGGCCACTGGAAGAAGAGCCCAGCGGCCCCGGCGGAGCGGCGCACCGGCGCGGGAAGCGGGCGGTGCTGCGCTCCCCGTGGCAACGGCGCGGGAGGAGGGGGCGGGGCCACCCCTCACGGCGCGGCCCTTATTGGCAGGCGGTGAGCGTCGCTCTGTGCCGCCGGCGGAGGGAAGATGGCGGCGGCGGCGGCAGGCAGCAGCTGGGCCGCGGTGTGCGAGAAGTTCCGCACGGCACGGACGCTCTCGGCCGTGGAGTCGCGTAAGGACCCGGAGACCGAACCCTACCGCTCCAAGTACAGCGCCCGGGCCCTGCTGCAGGAGGTGAAGCAGCAGCTGAGCGCCGCGGAGGAGGGCGGCGAGGCGCGGCTGCTGGCCGTGCGGCGGGCCGTGCTGGAGTACGAGCTGGGCGTCAACCACACCGACACCGAGGAGCTGTCGGCCGGCGAGGAGCATCTGCAGCGCTGCACGCAGCTCCTCGAGCCCCACCGCCTCTCCCCAGACTGCGTCTCCCTCTACATACAGGCCCAGGTGGGCTGGGGCTGCCCAGGCCGGAGAAGGGGGCCGCGGTGCGGCGGGAGGGAGTGAGGGGTGCAGGGAGGTGCGGGGTGCTTCTGCTCTGTAGGCCGTGCTAGGCGGCCTCTGCAAGGGGCTGCAGGGATTCGTGGCGTTTCGGTCTCCTGAGGGCTCTGCCTTTTTATTAATAATGATAAACGGCAGCCCTGGCGTTTGCTTCTTACCGGAAGAGATCATTCACAGGTGCTGGATATGGAGGGATGCAGGTTTGACGCTTGCTGCTGATGCTTCTAGGCATGAAAACCATCTGACGGTGTGTTCTCTTACTGGGTATCGACAAAGCAGTGTACTCCTCAGGATAGACTGCGGCAGAACTTAACTGACCAAAAATAAGTCAATAGAAGACCTCAGTATGTCCAGAACTGGTTTGTAATTCCTTTACTGTTCTTTGTTATTAAATTCAGGAGATGCTTTTACAGATGCAGTATCCTGAAAATTGTTCTCCAAAGGTGTTGCTTGTTTCCTCTTCAGGCTTGCCTGTTGTCTCTTGATCTATTTTATTCCAGATGAGTAAATACAATTTTGAAGGACTAGAAGTCTTAATATTCACTTCTTTATTCTAAAGAAAGGAATACTGCTAAAAAAAATCGTTCTTACCGTGTAATGGGTTGCTGCTCCATCAGGGCAGCTGGTGTATGGTTAGATACCTGTCTTTAGGCATGAAATTAAAAAAGAGCAGTTATTTAGTTGTCTCTGCCAAAAGTGGCTGTTCTGGTTAGAAAAGGTTTGGTAGTACTGTGTCAAACCTTGCAAAACTGTCAAGGAACTCTGTGTTTGTGTGGAAAGACACTGGTTAAACACTGATGCTGGTTACATTAACGGAGTTGTCTGGAATCCTGCTCGTTCAGTGTGAAGGTTTGGGTTCACCGCTGCAAATCTGTTAATCATTACAAGATTGGATGTTGCTCAAGTGGACAGTCAAAATACGAAGATAACATCTTCCCTGTGTATGTTCCTGGGGAGGAGCTGTTTTGTTGCTGAGGGCCAGAGATTTCACTGCTTTTGATTCACTGTATTGGAAAGCAGTACTCCTCTATCTTTAAAATAGAAAATTAACTCTGTCCCAACTGTTGGAGGTGTTTGCATGGATTTTCCTGCTTTGGGGCTTGGCAGGAAACAGCAGGGTAAAGCCTGTTGTGCTTATGAAGTGCTGTGAGCCACCAGTAAACAGGTCTGCTGCTGTCCAGCACATCATCAGATGTGCAACTGAGAGCACCAATGGTGAATGAATGTTCCCTCAGCTTTCATCCCACGGGCTGTGAAAGGACTTGACTATAATTAAATACAGTTATAGAATAGAAGATTCGTAGAATGGTTTAGGTTGGAAGAGACCTTCAAGATCATCTACTTCCAACCCCTGTGCCATGGGCAGGGACACCTGCCACTAAACCAGGTTGCTCAAGGCATAATCCAACCTGGCCTTGAACACTTCCAAGGAGGGGGCATCCACAGCCTGCATGGGCAATCTGTTCCAGTGTCTTACTTCCCTCCCTCCAAAGAATTTCTTAATATCCAGTCTACATCTATGCTTTTACAGCTCCAAGACATTGTCTCTCATTCTGTCACTACAAGGCCTTGAAAAAGTTGCTCCCCATCTTTCTTGCAGGCCCCCTAAGGCTGCTGTTAGATTTCCCCAGAGCCTTTCCTCCAGGCTGAGCAGCCCCAACTTTCTCAGCCTGTTCCCATTAGGAAGGTGCTTCAGCCCTCTGATCATTTTCACAGCCTCCTCTGGACCCACTCCAGCAGCTCCATGTCATTGTTATGCTGAGTGGACTAGAACTCAATGCTGTGCTCCAGATGGGCTCTCACCAGAACAGCGTAGAGGAGCAGAATTGCCTCCCTCTTCCTGCTGCTCATGCTTCTTTTGATGAAGACTTAATTAAAAACTATTTCAATGCAAAAGCAGTTGCTGTCTACTGTGGCCATGTCTTAGGACCTATGGAGTGTGATGTCAGGGCACCAACTTGTGCCTTGAAAGGAGCATTCCTTTTTCCTGCTGGGCCTGTTTCTTAGCCCTACTTCTAATTTCTGAGCTCCTGCATGAGGATATTGTCACAGTTTCTACCTAATTAAAGTTAGTCGGTTCCAGTGTTTGGCTGTAGGCAAAGTATTTGCATTCATAAACATGGTAGTAGTGGTTATTAATAAATAGCATAGAATAAATGGAAATGAAAGGCACATGAAATTAGCGTGTCAGACATAAATTGTTATTAATGCCTTCGTCTTACTAATAAAAGTAGAGGTACTTTTGGTAAAAGATGGGTTCACAAATGCAGTGACATGACCATAATTTAAATTTGAAGGCAGTAATCTAGCTTGTGCATCCTCCTGGTTGTTTTAAGTATGTGGTTTGTGAGGTGGATTTTGCACATATTTGCCACAGAGTGAAAACTCTCCTTTCTGAGCAACTTGGGAGTGGGCACAATTTTCTGCTTTTTTAAATGAATTTTATTAGAATATGCCTACATGCATGTGTGTGTAAGGATGAAGCTCAGTAAGTGGTTTGGAGAAGATGTGTAATGGAACAGAATGGGAAAATAACCGAATTGTTTCTTTTTCCCTTCAGAACAATCTAGGCATCCTGTGGTCTGAAAGGGATGAAATTAAAACTGCGCAGACTTACCTGGAATCTGCAGAAGCCTTGTACAACCAGTACATGAAAGAGGTACTGTTTACTAATGTTATGTCAGGTCTTAGTTTCATGTGCCACTTCTTAAAATAATGTTCATGAAATGCGAGGTTTTGTGCTTATCAATGCCTGTTGTGATACTTCTGAAGTCGTGTGATTTGTACTGCTAAGCACAGGAAGAGGCAAACCAGGGCCTTTCTTGCAAATTTCAGAATGGACTTAGGAAATTAATTTTGTTCAAAAATAATCATCCTTTTTGAGAGCTCTTTGAATGGATAATCCAGAGTTGAAGCCAGGTATGATTTGGCTTTTGATTAAGACTATTCATAATCTTGGCAACACTGTAAGATGTCAATCCATTGCTTTCAGTGGGAGAAGGAAAAAAAACCTTAATGTTTTCATGGTTTGCTCTGACTGCAGAGCATAGCTTAGGGGCAAGTAGTTTAGTTTCATATCCAAGAGGACAGTCTTGTAAACAGCTAAACCTCTCATGCATACTAAGCAGCCTCTTGAGCTGTGGATTCTGCTGTGTATCCACAAAGACTCCCTTGTGCTATTTTTAAGCTCTTTGCAAAGCTGTTCCTATACTGACTTGCCTCAGGGACAGTTTATCGGTGAACTAACAACATTTGTAGTCTTAAAGGAGCAGTATCTGTGTCTAAGGACAGCTATCAGGGTTGGACAGAACTTAGTAAATAACAACTCAAGATTCTAATGCAACTTTGTTTATAGCACAGATTATGCCTAAAGACTTCTTTTTTAAAAAGGAACCACACCAAAAGGCTGTTGTTGTGGAAAATTCATTGGATTGGTGTCATGTTTCTCTGAAAATACTGAACTGTATTTGACATAATCTGCAAAGAATTAACGGGGTGGGGGGTTGGGAAATGAAACCATAGGGCATGGAAGTTTGTCTAACAGGAAAGCTGTTTGATTGTTTAATGCACTACAGTGATAATCTGAGAGTGGTAAACTTAATGGGCAGGAGCTTTGGCTAATAAAGCCCACTTGGAGAGTTGTAGAGCTCTTCCAAATGTTAAGTAAAGGCATGAGGCTTAACATTTGAGGGTAAATATGTAGATCAAGGAATGATGCAAGAGTCTTGCTTATTGTGTCATTTCAATTCCTTTCTTCTCAGGAATAGCTCTAAGATGGGCAGAATATACTGCAAATAGTGCTAGAATTTTGGGAATGGAAAAAAGCCATGTTGAGAGACACCTTTGGAAATGTTTTGGAATTGGCATCTGAATTTAGTAACAGTTACAAATTAAATTAGAGAAGTGCAGACTAACAAAACTTTGCCATAAGCAATGTTGATCTGTTGGGCTTGCCAGTTAGTCTAACTTTGACAGTTACACATAATCAAAATCTCAGTATGATGGGAGTTAGAAGGGACCTCTGGGGATCTATTCCAACCCTCTTGCTAAAGCAGGGGCACCCACAGCAGCTTGCCCAGAATCACAATGTCCAGGTGCATTTGGAATCTACAAAGGAAACTCCAGAACCAATCTGGGCAGCCTGCTTCAAGGCTCCAGCACTCTCACAACAAAGCTTTTCCTCATGTTCAAATAGAACCTCCTGGGTTCTGCATTGTCTGTTGCCCCTTGTCTAATTCACTGGGCACTACTAAAAAAGTCTGGCCACATCCACTTGACCCTTACTGTTTAGTTATTGATAAGCTTTGATCAGATCCTCTTAGTCTGCTCTTCTCTAGGTTGAACAGCCCCAGGTCTCAGCTGCCTCTCATCAGAGAAACAGCTGCAGTGCCTTCATTTTTGTAGCCTCTGCTGGACTTTCTGCAGTTGTTCCCCCATCTCTCTTAAACTGGGGAACCCAGAAGTGGGCCCAGTACTGCAGGTGTGGTCTCACTGGGGCAGAGGAGAGGGGAAGAAACAGTCGTTTTAAGGCAAGGTACAACAGAGTGATGCTGAAAGATACGTAGTTGTCTGCATAAGGAATCTGACAGAGCTCATGGTTGAAAACCCAAAGAAGCACTTCTAAATGAAGTAGTTCACATGATTAACAACTTGCACATAGGTCATGCCCTGTATTAGAATTTAGCAGTTTCATCCTCCAGTGGCACTGCCTGTTGTCCCATTGATACAGTGGAGTAAAGAGTCTTTCCAGGTTATGACTAAAATGAGTCATTTCAGTGGGTAAGACTTTACAGCAGGTCTGCTGAACCCTCTCTGCATGTAATGTTCTTTGCAGTACTTCCTGCAGGATATTTTCTTGTTAGTGATTAGTGCAGCCAGTCAAAGGAATATTTCACACTTGAAAGCATGCTAAATGGATGCTCTCAAAACCATTAGGTTATTGTACAAACTAAAGATATCCAATTGCAGTCCTGTAGAATCCAGGTTGATTATTTCTGGTGGAGACAGCATGCCTGACTTCTAAGCAGAAGTCTTCTACAAGCTGAAAACCGTGTAATTTTGTGGAATTGTGGTTTTCGTCCTCAAAATCTCCTGAGTTGTTTGTGTGTGGATGTGAAATAGGTGTAGATGTGAAGTTTTATTGAAATTGGGATTGAAAAATGGTAACTCAGCAGCAGCCAGAAGAGGGAGCACCGTGCTCTAAAGTAACAGAAATGTAGTTACTGAAGGTACCCTGTACTCTTGCAGGATGGAAATCCTCCTCTGGATCCCAGTGAACATTTCATGGCAGAAGAAGAAAAACTCACAGACCAGGAAAGATCCAAAAGGTGGGTGTGCAGCAGCATACCTAGATTATTACTACTTGTTTATTAAATACACCCTCTGGATGTATTTAAGGAGGAAGAAAAAAATCTAAAGACTTGTTTTTGTTCTAGATTTGAGAAGGCCTATACACATACTCTGTATTATCTGGCACAAGTCTATCAGCACTTGGAGATGATTGAGAAGGCTGCTCAGTATTGCCATACTACTCTTAAACGACAGCTTGAGTATTGTGGCTACTACCCAGTGGAGTGGGCATTGAATGCTGCCACTTTGTCACAGTATTATCTCTCTAAGGTAACAGACCTAACATTTTCCTGCAGTAATTATATCATGAATGTTACCATGAAGCAAGGCAGTAGATTTAATTAAGAGTTTTTTGAGACAAGGCTCCATGTTGAATTAAAAGTCTGTCCCTATAAACCCACTAACTGTCTTTTGACATAGAACATCTTTTAGTTTTTCCTGAAGAGGACATAGTGACTTTCCTGTGGTGTTGTGATAGCACAGCAGGAAAAATAAGCAGGGGGCATAGACATAAGAAAAGCTCTGTAGTTAATGAGGTTTCAGCAGTGATATGACCTGATGTTCACAAAGTTAAGGTCGCTTAATTGAAAATTTTAATATATTGCTGTGTTACAATAAAGAGTCAAAAACATCTGAAGGCCAAGGTATTGCCCATTATATGTTTATTGTAAATTATTGTCCCCTGTACCTTAGTGTGTGTTTAGCAATATTTGAGCCTATGTGGATGTTGAAGTGAATATGTAAGATGGTAGCTGTTTGCTTCCATACCTCCATGTGGACGCTAAATTCACTGTTAGGGAATGCTTTAGCTTCATCTAGGATTTTCTAAATTCTAGACTATTTAGATGCCCTTTTCTGTTGCCTAAAAGACTTCTGCCATACCTAAGCCAGTTAATGCTAATTTTGATAGTAACTTGTAATTTCTGTTCCTCTGACGCATTGATAGCACCAGTCACTAAACAATGCACTGCCAAATATGGGTAAAGGAATCTAGATCTGACTCAATGTTGATTTGTGTGTCCAGCCCCTTCTGACACCCTGTGATACAATCTTTGCCACAAGACATCACTTCCTTTGCCACAAGGAAGTGATAGATCAGAACAGTAAAAATGTTCACAGTTTATCTGATGTGAAAAGATAGGCTTGTTTAGTGTGGCTGTGGTAGAAGGAAAATGGTTGGTTAGAAAAGAGCTGTTCAGTTGTAGATGTGTGCAAAATTATGTCTTGTCTTCTGGTGTCCAGGGCACTATGCTCCAGTTCCTTGAGGTTCCTTCATTTCCCCTGTGTTCATGTCTCTCCGCTAACTGAGGCAAGTTGTTTAGTTGGGCTGAGAGCAGTGCTTGTGCTGCTTACACCTGTGATCAATGTTGCTGTTTCTGTCTCCCTCAGCAATGCTTTATGGAGGCCCGACACTGTTTAGCAGCAGCCAGTGTCATCTTCAGCCAAGCTGGACAGGTGCCATCTGCTGAAGACAGTAAGTTCATGTGAATGTTTTCAATATACTAATGTGAATTGTGTCATTAATATATAAAGTTAAAAGTGAAGTCTAGCAATAGCCACAAAACTTACTTTGGTGNGCTACTGGTAATTTCCTAATATCTTCTTTAATAAACAATGAGGTGAAATATTATTGAAGAGCTGCTGCTACTACAGCATAAGACTGACTGTGAGTAAACCCTGTGAGAAAAGCTCAAGTGCTTGTTGCTGGTGTTTTGGAAAGTGTACCAGACTTTTAAAACGTTTCTTTCCATATGGCACTGTCTCTTTGTCCCTTTGTTGTTGTACATGTGCTTGAGATGCAGCTTGACTTTGTTTCTCAATGATTAGAGGGCAGTTTCTCAGTGATTAGAGGAACTAGATGCTTCCTAGGAGTAGTTTTAAAAGAAGAAGGGAAACTGCAGTTTTTAAACCCCTGAAATTCAGAAGGTTCTTGTGTTGTCTTTTGTTGCTGGATGCTGCAGCCTCATTAATGGCTGGTTTTGGTATTGTAACTCCCCTTCTTGTTTTGGGCATTGATGCCATGGAACAACTTTGCACTTCAGCGTGAAGATCAATAGGAGAAACTTTTGGAGAACGGGTATCAGTTTTACGGACTTGTGGTACTGTGATAGTGTCAATACGCAACGGAAGTCCTCTGTTTTAGGCTGAGTCTTTGCTTATCTACAGCACAGCCTGTGTGTTGGGTGACTGAAGGTTTCAAGAGCTTTAACCTGTGGACAGTGAGCATGTGCTCAGGGCAGCTCCTGTGCGAGTCTTTTAACCAATATATTCACTGTTCACAGTCAGAGTTAACTTCTAATGGTTTGGGCTGTTCAAACATGAGCTCTTTAATCCACCAATATTCTTATTTCAGGTTCAAATATGACCTGAATAGACTCAATTGTGTGTTATTTAATTGACGTTCAGTAACAGTACATTTATTTAATTTCTTTTAATGTTTCTTTTAGCTCAAAAATACAGAATTCCATGAAGTTGCCTTTCCTACTGTATAAGTACTGGATGATGTCCAAAAGCTTTTTAGTTTCAGGAAAACAGGATTGTCGAGAGTGAAGTTAAGTAAATCTGGTAGACTGTTTGAAAACAGTATAGCATGAGGGGTCTTAAGCAATGTATATGGGCTTCCATAGCTGCCTCACTGCACAGTTGTCAGAGTTCATTCATGCCACACTTAAGCCAAAAAATGAGGTTATGTGTTTGATAGGCAAAAACATACAGTCCTCCATGGTCTCAAAACTCAGATGCAAGACAGGAAGTGGTAGATAGGAGTCCTATTTTTAATTGCACTTTGTAGGTTTCTCATGTGATCTTTTTGTTAGTTCACTCTTGACTTCATCCTACAGCAAGTAGTGATATTTGTTTGTTTCAGTGGAGTAAACGTTTCTCCTGTTTTCCTTTTTCATAATGATCTGAAGATCATTATGGAGAAAGATTAATACACATTCAGCTTTGGCCACTCTCAGACATTCATTTTAGTGTTTTAAACACTGAGATATTTAGTAAAGGTACCTTTACTTAGGTTAGCAACTTCTTATTTCCTTAATAATAACAACTTGTTTGGCCCTAATGAAAGATAATGAACACAATGGATCTGAGTCTGAAGTTGGCTTTTTATTTGGTGAAGAGGAATGCTGGTGTCCTCATTGTTCAGCTACCCCACTGCCTTCTGCCTAGAGATTGGGAAATGAGTTTTTTGAGATCTCTTTGGTTTCTGAGAACACTATCTTGAGACAGCAGAAGTGCTGCCATCTAGGGTTGTGGGGAAAAGAAATACAGAAGTTTATACCAGGTAGATTAATTGAAGGCAGTCTCCCTTTTATTCCCTTTTTTGGTAGCAAGTCTTGGGGTCCATTGCAATCCAAAGGCCCTAATCACCCTCAGAACAATTACTCGGCAGGCAGTTGGATCTCAGAAAATTAATTATTCCAATTTCTTTCTCTCATTACCAAAAGCCATGAAAATCTTTTTTCAGGAAAACAAGTTTCAAGATCAAAGATCATTTTAAACATACATCATAATCTGTTTCTTTCAAGAACTCATGCATGACAGATCCCTGTTAGTTTCTATGGGTTTCTACCAGACTGACAATTTAGACAGGGAACATTTCTGCCTTAACAGTGAGGGAAAGTTAAATACAAGCAACAAGACCCTCAAATGTTACATGCAAAGAATATGTTGAAGTGCCTGAGTTCTCAAAGTTTTTGTGTTTATGTCCATTCAATAGATGAAGCAGAGCAAGACCAACAGTACCTTTGTCAGAGAAAAGCTGAAATTGCAAGGTTCTGGATCAAGTATTGCCTGAACCTCCTGCAGAGCGCTCGGAAACTACTTGAGGTAACTTAAAAATCTGTTCTGTAGCTGTGTTGTTTAAAAACAAAAGCTGTTTTGATGTTTGTAACAGGAATCAATTCATAGTTGGTATCAAGTGATAAACAGCTGCCCAGTGAATAGTACAATACATGCTTGCAGTGTACCCAGTGTGTTAGTATGCTTTGACTTCAATGCAGCACTGAAAATAAGCACAGATAGGAGATCAGCTCTGTAGTGTGATCAGTGCACTGCTTGTACAGCAGGTTCACAAATTTCCCTCCTCTGCTGCATTTTCTTGCAGCTCCTTTTGCAGATGACTTCTTAGTTAACTGCTAGTAAGAACATTTTCTTAATATGCCACAATTTTGTGTGCTGGTGTTCTTTCATTCAGCCATTTGATTTGTTCAGATGTTTGTTGTATTGAAGCATTCATTTGAATGTTCAAACCCCAGCACTTGCTGAAGCAGGCCTTTGGGCCTTATTGTTTTGCCTGTATCTTAAACAGGGTAGAGAGGCTAAATTAACTTAGGCTCGTGTTTTTACAGAATTGAGTGTCCTTCACACGATTTTCTTTGTGAATATGAGGTATAATATACCAGTGCATCTTCTCTGTCTTCTTGATAACTAGTTTGTAGTTAGAAGGTAACTCATGAATAATATGATTCATTGTAAGTCCCTCTTCTTAAGCCACACGAATTTTTAATTGGTATCCTTTGCTATTTCAGGATAACATAGGAGAGCTGGATCCAGACAGGCAACTGGAACTTAAAGCCCAAAGGAAAAAAGAAGAGGATGAAAAAGAGGAGGGCAGGAAAAAAGCTGTCCTTTTTGGGACGAGTGATATATGTGACTCTGTCTTAGCCATGGAAGAGAAAGTCAGCAGTGTATATCCTTTAGATTTCCAAGAAGCCAGAGAAATCTTCCTAGTCGGTCAGAACTATGTTCAGGAAGCAAAAGAGTTCTTCCAGGTTGATGGGTATGTTAGTGACCACATTGAAATTGTTCAGGATCACAGTGCTCTGTTTAAGGTACTTGCTTTCTTTGAGGAAGACTATGAGAGGCGCTGCAAAATGCACAAGCGCAGAATAGACATGCTGGAGCCGATCTATGCAGACTTGAATCCGCAGTACTATCTGCTGATCAGTAGGCAGCTCCAGTTTGAACTAGCTAACACCTTTTATGAGATGATGGATCTGAAGGTAGCTATAGGTAACAGATTAGAAGAGCTAGACTCCCACACGATTAAAAAAATCAATTCCCTGGCTCAGTTAGCTATCAAATATTACGAACTCTTCTTGGATTCCTTGAGGAACCCAGATAAGGTGTTTCCTGAAGAGCTGGGGGAAGATGTTCTTCGCCCTGCAATGGTGGCTAAGTTCCATATTGCACGACTCTATGGTAAGCTTATTACCTCAGACCACAAAAAGCAGCTGGAAAATATGCAGACATCGTTGGAATATTACATGTTTCTGGTAGATTATTGTGAGAAGTACCCATATGCTGTCCGTGCCATTGAAACTGAACTTGAACTCAGTAAGGAGATGGTGGGTCTTCTTCCAGCAAGGATGGAGAGGCTAAGAGCAAAAATGTATCCATTTATATAAATACTTGCCCTGAAGGAAATGTTCACTATTAAAATGATACCTGTCAAAAGCAGTGCAGTCAGACAGCTTCTGTACTGACTCACAGGACTAAGGCGTCTGCAGTTTGTCAATCCACCTAGAGCCTGCAGTAGTGTAACATTGTGAGAAACTCAGAGCTCTCCCATTCAGTAGCTCACCCACACTAATGGTATAAACTTTAAGGTGAATGTCCAGCTAATGCTTTTTATTGTTTGTACTGTATGAAAATAGTAACTTTCCTTACATTTTTTTCCTTCAGTATATGATTTAGTTTCTGAATGTAGCGTTATGTGAAAGTTGTTTCATCTAAGAAAATCTGTTTCTTTAGGAAAACTTTTCTAAAACCTGAGGCACATTCTTCCAACTAGAGTACTTTTTAATCTCTTCTAACCTTTGCCCCCAGAAAATTTTATCCATATGAAGGGAACTTTGTTGTTTTCACTATTTATTTTGTATATTATTGCTCAATGTGTTCTGTCTTGTCTTTTTTTCCCTTGTTAATCAAAACCCAGTTGATAGAGGCTCAATAAATGGACTTGCTTGGCTAAATGTTTGGTTTTTATTTTTTTCCCAGAGTCTCTAGAATTGTTTCCTCATGTTTTACTAAGATATGTTACAATTTTAGCCAAAATAAATAATCCTGAAAGTATTTCCATGAGTATCACATAGACATCAGTAAAAACACACAAGCAACTGAAGTGCCAGAACCAAGAGCAAGAAAGTAGCTTGTGGTGGGAGGAGATACCCTGCTCTCAATAAACAGAATTCACAGGTTAGAGGTGCTGTGTTCCAGTGCTTCTAAAAAGCTGCCAAATACAACTTAAAGACCCGGGATGTCATGGGTGGTTCCTTAACGTTGTGTTGGTCAGGGAGTCCAGGAGCTGCAAGTAGGGACTTCAGTGAAGTTACTCCAGATCCCAGTGCTACTGAGATGCTATTCAAAATCTACTTGTGTGCCGTTGATTACTGACTTCTGTTGAACCTGTCCTGATTAAGGAGCTGCTGATCTGGCAGTGTTTCTGATCTTGCACAACCTGCTTCCTTTGCCTTATTCTCTTTTAGCCTCCTATTTACTTTTGTTAGGAGCTCAGGCTGCATTTCTCACCCAAAATGTACACAGATTGTCTTTGTATTTCTGGTGTCCATAGAAGGGCTACAAACCATGATGTGTTCTAGGTAGAACTTGAGCTGAGTACGTTGTCCAGAGATGCCAGGGGCATGAGGAAAGTGAAGCGACAAGTTGTACAAGATTAAGAAAAACTTCTGAGCTGCAATTACTCTGCCTTGCTGGGAAAAGGTCCTGTGAGGAGAGAAGTTAAAAAATAACTGTTGGAGGTTTGACTTGGTGTTTAGAGACCCCGTGTGGCTCGTTGGTCTAGGGGTATGATTCTCGCTTAGGGTGCGAGAGGTCCCGGGTTCAAATCCCGGACGAGCCCAGCTCTTTTTAGGCCAAGGCCCATGGGATCTTGGGGTGCATTAAGAGTGTGACCACCAGACCTAGGAGCTTCTGCCTCTCTGCTCTGCCCTAGGGGGAGGCTTCATAGGGAGTATTGTGTCTGGTTGTGAGCTCCCCAGTTCGAGACACAGGGCACTACTGGAGAGTGTCCAGCAGAGGGCAACAAAGATGACAAAGGGAATAGAACATCTCCATTGTAAGGAAAAGCTGTGGCACCTGGGGCTGTTGAGACGGGAGAAGAGCAGAAGGAAGCGAATGAATGTTTACAAATGCCTTAGAGGTGGGCCTTAGGAAGGGGCCAGTCTTTTCACTGGTGCCCAGGGACAACAGATATGAACTGGAACACAGGAAGATCCACTTCAACATTAAAAAAATATCATCTTTGCTGTGAGGGTACTGGAGCGCTGGAAGAGGTTGTGCAGTCTCCTTCTCTAGAGACTTTCAAAACCCATCTAGATGCATTCCTGTGCAGCCTAGATGATCCTACTTTGGCCAGAGGGATTGGACTCAATCTGCAGAGGTCCCTTCCAACCCTGAATGTTCTGTTACTCTGTGATGGGGTCTGCACTGTATGCACCAACAATCTTAATCACTGTCAGGTTTGTGGGAAGATGTTTACAACAATAGAGGTTATCAAAGGAGAATAGTCAAAACACTTGGATTTTTCCAGAAAATAAGGGGGGGTGTGAAAGTGGTGTTAGCTTGGAGGGTATGAGGGGGAAGCATGTGCAAACAAGAAAGTGTGTACATCTTAAACACTTCTCCTTTCTCCTAACCACAAAGAAGCCAACAAACGAGTCCTGGAAATGAGAGGCAGCAAAACTCAATACTAGCCCACCTACCTATGCACAGAGTAAGGCAGAGAGCATGTGCAGATACACATGTGTGTTTCTGTTTTACTAAATAAATGTCCAGTCAGCTTTTAGGAGTTTCTTTTCTGCTGTTAGATGTTTAATTCAGTTTTCCTGTGGCCTGAAGATAGGGCAGCCTGTAGTTTCCACAGCAAAACAGTTCTCAGCAGGATGTATTGTGCATCATTTTTGTCTATAATTTCAGCCAAAGCTGGTGTACACTTTTACCACAAACTTGAAATCTGAAAGTTAAAATTCTGCTTTTGGCTTCATATTCAAGTAGAAGGTGGCAATGTGTGTTTGTGGGTTTTGTTTCTTCTGCATTTCAATATTCCACTCTTTGAAGGCCTTTGAGCAAATTTTTTTTTAGAACAAGGATTGGCTCATCAAACTTACTGTTTGGCTCATTGGCTCATATAAACCTATTGTAATTCAGGGAAGGCTAGATATCGAGCTATCTCAGCACATAAATTATAATTGTTTTCTTCTTCCTGTCCTAGCCTTCAAATGCTGGTCTGAAGTGTTAAAAGGCAAATCCAAGTGAAGTGTGAGGTGATGCATCCCTTTTAACCCTAAATTCATGGAAATCCTAGAGAGATCTCAGAAGGCAGGTAGGAGAGGCTTTCATAGTTATGAAGTCCCAGAAATCAAAGGCATTGGAGGCTTATTGGCATGTGTGTGTGGTTGATGCTCTCCTTTGGAGATATCCCAGAACACTTCAGCTTTGCAGCTACCCTCGAAAGCTGCAGAATGATGTAAGTACACTTCATATAAATAGGTATGGAGTTGCAGAAACCCATAATGCTAATTCTCTATCCCCTCTAGTGAATGTTCAAAATTAACTGTGTTTTGTTACTGGAGACTGTGTTGTGCCAGATGCTCAGAACAACACTGTTCCTTTTTAAAGAAGCCTGTTGAATAATTCCTGCTTGTTCTATGGTTCAAGAGAAGTAAGATTGTTTATTTAGGTTTTTTTTTTTAAAAAAGGGGGGGGTGGGGGTTGTGGAGAGCTTGTTGGATTAGGCAGCAAAGCTCCCTTCAGGAATGTTGAGTTGAATGTGTGAGGTCAGGCATTTATTTCAAAGATTAATTAAAGATTAGGTTCCTGTGAACTCCATTTAACCTGCAGTTCTGTTCCTCTGTATCTTAGAGCTGAAACCTCCTTTCTGTTCTAGTTTTTCTTCTCATTCCCCAGCATAAAGCAGTGAGGTTTATGAGAAACTTGTGGTTGTCTAGAATTGGTGTTGAACTTGGAGACTATAATCTCAGCCTACTTCTTCAGATAGAGCATAATACTCATGAGAAGTACTTTGGTTTGATTAAAAACCCAGTTGTGTTTTAATTGAAATGCTCTTCATTCTCATGCTGGCTAGGGATGTGCTGCTATGTTATAAAATGGGTCAATTGGGAAGGTTCTGCTATGCCTAAATAAGTCAGGAGAGAAAGAAACTGGTGTTTTCTGTCTCTCCCTACAAGCTCTTCAAAGGAGGCTCACTTTTTTTTTTTTTCTTCCCCCCATGAGGGGACCAGACTGAATGAGCATGGTAGGACATGACAGCTGTGTCCTTCGTCATTCTCCCCTCCTAAGTGAGCTGAAATACTGTGGCAGAAGTGAGCACTCACTTCCCCTTCACAGCAGGAAAGCAGCTAGCAATGGTTCATGCCTTGGTGTGGCATAAGCAAAAGTTCCCTATGCTAGTTCCCTCTGTTCATTTGCCCAAAAGCTCCTCTGCTGGGGGGTCTTGGTGCTGTCCCAGCACCAGCTCATGTGGTCCTGGCAGGACAGATGTTTGTCTGCAATGTGGAGATGTGTCAATGTATCAGCACAGCACTTGTGCTGAATGTGATTGCTGCTGCACTTCCACAACCGGAAATACTGCAGGACCTTGATTAAGCTCAGCATCAGACAATGAGAGACAAGACTGATCTTGATCACACATGGCCTTACGCATCGCAGTTTAATTTGGTGTTTTCCTTTTGTTCTTATGCATCTCAGTGTAATTTGGTGTTTTCCTTTTGCATCTCAGTTTAATTTGGTGTTTTCCTTTTGCTTTTATGCATCTCAGTGTAATTTGGTGTTTTCCTTTTGCTCAGTGCTCAGAGTGTAATGATGAGCTTTACTTGTGTGTTTGTTTGAAGAGATTGAGATACTTTGTGTCACCCAGATGTTCTCCTTGGAACTTTTCACTGTAAAATGTCCAAAAACAGTCCTGTGAAGGAGGACTTAACTAGACTGGCCAACTCCTCTGTGTAGCTCTGAAGTTACTGAACTAAAGACTGTTATGTTAAAATCAAGTGCATAAAGTTGTGGTAAGCAGCATTTATCAACCCTCTTTCCTCTTCAGTTGCAACATCTTTGGCTGTGGAACTTGCCACAAATGACTAATGCAGGTTTTAAAATTGAGTTGAAAACTTTTGTTATGTGCTTCCCAGGAACTCTGACCAAAGCACTTGCTAGCACTTCTTACTTTTGCAGTTTGGTTCGTAGTTTGTAGCTCTTCCTTGTCGCCAGTAGGTGTACAAACAGTGGTTTCCTGATGAAGACAATTTGCCTGGCTGCCTTTTTGCCAAAGCCATTGTTTGATTGTGTCTTGACAGCAAAAGATCTGGACCACATGCCAGAGGCACTGTTGGGCAGAGAGGATGCTAAACACAGCATAGTTTACAAAAACATTACCTCAGAAGGGAAAATGTCTGTGATATCATTTCTTTAGAGTGACAGACAACAATGTGGTCCCTTAAGGGCCCAGAGCTTAATTCAGGTGGTTTTAGCAGTGTTTTAGATGTTTAGGTTTTGGCATTTGGTACACACAAAATACTTGAAGTCTTTCTACATGCTCGCTGTCTCTGCAGAAGAGACTTAACTAGCTGGCATCAGAGGAGGATGTAAGGATTTCAGGTTTTCAATGCAACTTTCTGCTGAAACGAAGAGGAATTGCGTGAGCAAGTGTAAGACTGTGATGGGCATGTGATGGAGTGAGCTGGTGTGAGTCACTGAATGCCATAAAAGGAGTACAAGTGCTTGACTGAGAGCTTCTCTGAGGTCCGAGAGTGAAATGTGTGGGACAAAACGAAAAAGAAGGAATCGAAAAGATGATTTCCTGTGCACTAAGTGTCTTGGAGGGGAGGAAGAGCAAACGCTCCCCAGGCACAGAGTGCTGGCTATGAAATTCCTCCTGCTCAGAGCAAGTGCTCCCCAGGCAAGGAGTGCTGGTCATGAAATTCCTCCTGCTCAGAGCAAGTGCTCCCCAGGCAAGGAGTGCTGGCCATGAAGTTCCTCCTGTTCTCCTGGAGCACATCTTTGCATATCCAGTGGGTTCGGACAACATCAGTTTCACAGCAGGCCATGAAGGGATGCAAACAGGTGGGCCCAGAGCCTCCTTCCATCAGAAAACCAGGACCTTATAAATATCAGAGGTGGTGACATCCTAGGTGTGATATCTGGGATGGAAAAGGAGACAGAAATTGTGATCCTGGATCAAATTGCTGGCACATGGTCTGCAGACAAGGAGGGGGCAATAATGAACAACAATCTACCAGCAGTTCACTCTGAACACCAAATATTTCCTGCTGGTTTGTGCTGCGACAGCTAAGGCTGCTGAGTGCCACACACTGGTTTCCATCTTAACCATCCACATCTGGAACTTCTGCCAAATAAATCCTTTTCAACTTCTCCAGGTGCTATGCCTTAATGTGTCCCTATGGCACTGAGCTGCTGGTGTTACCTAGAGCTCATGGAAACACAGACTTTGCTCTCTGTATCATAAAGGCACATGGTTGTGCAAGTACAAGGGGTCTGTGTCTTACCTCCCTGGTCAGCCTGGCCTGGCCTCTCTGCTGCACAGGTTAGATGAGATGAATCTTGCCCCAGGCTTCATCTTTCCCTGTTGGCTGACCTCTGCCCCAGTCCTCTTCAGCACTGAAAGAGATAGGGAAAAAAGAGCTATTACAAAGCCTGTTTCTTTCAAGTAGAAAGTGGCAGAAGATGTTTTTTTTTGCCCCTAATCAATGCAAATTGTATTTTCTAAAAGGATGTGCTGACCTTGAAATCCCCTATGCTGGCAGGGGCAGAGCAGCTTCATCGGCAGCACAGGCTGTGGGACAGCAGTACGGAGTGTGCTGCTTTGTGCCGCTGCAGCATCCACCCCGAGATCAAGGAGCAGATCCTTCCAGATAGGACTTTCAGACTGCAGCCCACTGAGCCTGCCAGGGAGAGGCTTTTCATGCCTTTCCTCAGTTTTCTGTGTGCCACATTTCAAAACACTAGGATATTTCTACTAAAATAAACATGCTTAATACTAGCTTTGGTTGATAAGAAATACAACAAACCCCTATTCCCTTTTACTCTAAAGGTAATTTCACCTCTTTCTCCAACAGCTTATTGAAGATCACAAAACTGTGACTGTGAAAGGATGGTTTAACAGAGGCCTGAACAGCAGCTCTGCTCCACTTCAAGCAAGAAGTGGATCTGGTTCATGGGGAAAGTTCCACAGAAGCATCCATGCTTCCTGTTCCCTTCCTGAATTTTCTGATGTCCTTTCTCCTTGCACGTGGTATGAGGTTCTTATTTGGCACCAGTGGTGCTGGTGGTGAGTAATAGATTTGCACTCAACACAGGGAGTGGAGGCAAGGTGAGTTGCTTGGGGTGCTCTACGAGAGAAGAGCACAGCGCTGATAAAAAGCATCTCAAAGTTGCTGAGCACCTCACTCATGAGGTTGTCCTGGGGTGGAGAAACCATTGAATGGAAAGATAGCTGTGTCTAAAACTCAAGTAACCAAGCCTGAACCAGCTATGTATATAACAGGACCAACTGGCTTGCAATGAAAAGATGCTTCCAGAGTGGCAGCGGAGAATCAGGGCACCAGGCTTTGCTCTTCAAACATCACTGTGTCCCCTTCCACTCCGTGTTTCTCTCCTTAGTTAATTCCTTATTTCCCAACAAGCAGCTTTGTGAAGGAGACTCCCCTCTTACTTCACTGTGCGGGTCCTGCTTCTAATGAGGGCTGGCCACTTCCATCACTGGGCTGCTATGACTCTGGGGTGAGGTGTTTAAAGAAGGATGGCTACAGAAATTGTCTCTCTAATCAGAAACTGGAGCTCATCTTGCTGTGTTGTGTCTTGAGAAATTGTTGCTTTTAATTTATAGTTCTCAATGTGTCAGCCAAAACCTCCTGCTGCTCTGGGCTCCAGTACGTGGAAGCAGCATCACACCTCCCAGCATGAATGAAAGCTGGTTTGGTTTTTTTTTCCTCTTGAACGATGGGCCCATTGCTTCCTTAATTTTTTTTTTTTTTTTGGCAGAGGGAAGATTGCTGATGGGGAAATGCTGTTGGCAGCTTCCTGCCAGTCATCAGCTCTGTTGGATCTTGATGCAACTGTAGCTTTCCAGTGAGGAGCTCTCCATGTGCACTTACTGACCTTCTTCATGGGAAACCCCAAGGAGCTGCTCTTCTGTGCGATCTAGATGGCAGCGATTCTACTGATTTTGATGTAATGCACATGAGTGTTAATGGCTTCTTGCAAGATCTGAATCTTATCTTCATGGGCCAGATCCTGATACTGCACTTGGAGGCGAGAACTGGCAGCACAAGAGGCTGAGGGATGCCATGTTCTGCCCTGATGTGTGTGCCACGGTGCTCTGTGTATGCAGGCAAGGATAGGGGGTAGGCACTGAGCTCAGACATGACTCAGATTAAGGACTCTTCCTTCTTTAGGGATGGATTTAGACATTCCCTCAGGTTGACCCAAATTTCCCTCCCTGGGTTGCCAGCTCTTTGCTATTTTCATGCAGGATGTATTTTTCCTTTCAGTCCCCAAGGGTTGGTTGGTTGAACAGGAGCTTGTGGCAGAAAGCATCCTTAAATCTATCTGGGCTGCCAGCCTGGAGTGGAGCTCAATTGCTAAGGGGGGTCTGGATGGCTTTGGGGCATTTAACAGGACACCCTGTGAGGAGTACTCTGAGGTGGATGTGTGATTGGATGTTTGGGTCTGATGGATCTCATCCCACTTGAGCAGTGAGTCTTGGGGAAGAAACCTGTTCTGCCTTCCCAAAAGGCAAGACAGGCAAAAAAGCCACACTCCTTGTGTTCAACCCAGCTGCCATTCAGATGCTCTCTGTTGCTCAATATGGCCTCCATTTTTTTTCCTGTTGCCATTGTCCCCTCTTTATCCCCATTTCCAGCTTCACTTGCAACAGATGTGACATCTGCCCCCAGATTGGTGACTTGCACGAAATATGTATTCCAAATTTCCCCATGGAGCACTGCAGTCTGGGCCCAGTGCTTTGCGACCTCCAGCTGCTCCAGGAAAGCGTGTTGATGGAGTGTGGGGTTCAGCCACGATCCCCACTCAAGCCAAAATCCAGCTCCTGCTGGAAAACCTGATCCCTGAAAGCAGAGTGAATCCACAGCAGTTAGTGTTTATCTGATTTCCAAGCAGTGATGAATGAGAGGCTTCCTTATTTCTCTGCCCCAGTCTGGATGGATATCACCATGCCTCTGTGCCTTGCTGATAAACACCAGGACTGTGGGTGCCTGTGCACCCATGGGAGCCCATCCTCGTGCTAAATTACTCCCAAAGGCAGGTGGGAGTTAAAACAGCCTCAAGAATTACAGCTACAGAGCAGTTCTTCACTTTAGGTTTTGGAGTGTTTATTATAGCTTGAGAGCTGCTCCCAGATTTTTCAGGCAGGTAGTGAAGAGAACGTCTGGTCAAGGGGCTGGGTGCACAGTGCTGAGGCAGCCCCCTTCTTCTGCCTGCTCCCCAAATGAATGCCTTAGAAAAATGCAAAGCTCTTAATCTGCTTTGCATGTGATTTGAAAATAATGGCAGTGCTTCAGTGTGGCAGTTGTAAGAAACTCTCCAGGAGTGAGCTGTGTCCTCAAATACCTGCTCCTCATTTATCATCTTCTTTTTTTATAGCTTATTCTGTTGAAGCATTCATTCTTCCAGTCTAAACACAAAGGATCTGTGCAAGAGGAATATCCTCTTGACTCCTCCTGTGAGTCTTCCTCACAGGTTAAGGGAGGTAGATTTGAGGTAGCTGATATGAGTGGTTGTATTTTCCTGTGTGGACTTAAAATATCTGATTTTTAAAAACCCTCTTTCTCTTAAAGTCTGATAGGGATGCAATGGCACATTTCAAGGTTGGTGTTCCAATATAGTTGAGCTCATCTGCTGTTCCCTGTTTGAAAAAAGAGTGTTAATTTCCAGCAATTTGTGGCCTCTAGCTCAAGATGAATATTTTTTTATTTGCACTGTTTATTTGTATTTTATGTCACAAGTGGTTATCAGAGAAGGAAATAATTGCAGAGCTTTCCTGGGGTATCCTATGACTCTCCACAAAGGACCTGCTTTACATTTAAGACTTGCACATCCTGGTTTGCTTCAGACCCAGGTTTCCAGTATGACCTCAGCATTCATAGGAAGGTGGAAAGCTCTTTACTTGCCAAGCTCAGCGGGGTGTGGACACTGGCAGAATGGAGCAGGACAGGAGGAGATGGGCACAGGCTGATGCTCCCTGCAGGCTACTGGCCACCATTACACAGGTGTACGTGAGATGGGGGAGTGGAAAATTTGGTTCAGTCTTCCCATGGTTACCAATTGTGAAGCAATCTCATTTCCTGAGGCACGCTGCTGACACAGAAGGAAATAACAAAACCGTGAGGCAAAACTGCCAGTACTACATGTTCCCCCCTTGGCTGATGGTACCAGACAGATAAACTTGGCTCTGAGAGAGCTCCCACCAGAGGTGGGGGGTTTGCTGCTCCCTCTCCTCATGAGGATCCCTGGCCCTCCACTACCATATGTCCCAGTGGGCACTGCTCTGGCCAGATTCTGTGGGGATTCCAGTGAGGTGGAAAAAGCCTCAGCCTGGTGAGAAGGCCAAAAATAGCCAGAAAAGGGGTGCTTTCACACGTGAGGGGGTGTTTGCAAGTGCTGGAGGGGTGTGGAAGGAGTCAGCACATACCCGTGACCAATGGAAAATGAGAGGTGTTACTGCAGGAAGGGCTTCTGCAGCCTTCAGTGAGTGGAAACTGATTGCCTCCCCACACACATTCACCTGGCTTCCTATTGATGGCAAACACTGCTTTAAAAAAGAAACAAGAGAGCAGAGTTGATGCTAAAAATACAGAGTAGAAATGAGGCTGGCAGGAATAACCACTGCATATGAGTCCTTCCATGCCTACTTGGTTTGAGTCTCTTTTCTTTCCTGTGCCAGAAAAACTCCACCTGTGAAAGTTCAGAATAAACAACATTGCTGCCTCAGCCCAGCAGTAAATCCCAGGCTGGAGAGGGGAGCCTCTGGAATGGTTTCCTCCATCACAGGTGGGGTTTTGGTGAAGCATCGTGCCATGGGGAAAGTCACTACTCAGTCCAGACCCTCACTGGGGGTGTCTGTGAATTTTCCATCATGCAAAAATAGATTCACCACAAAAAAACTTACACCGTCAGCTACAGCATCATTGAAGGTGCCAGCAGCACATCAGGCCTGTATGTCAGTGCCTGAGTTAATCTAGCAGCTAATGGTATGACTAAGAAACCCCCAGCACTTAGATAGCCTCGTTGTTTGTAACTTTTCCTAAGCGAACCGAAGCCTGGTTTAATCACACTGAAAGGCAAGTGAAAAATAAGAGCTGCCTGAAAGGCAGTTTCCATGCGTCTGGAGCTTTCAGGGCTTTCCAGACAGGTTCCTCATAGAGCAGCCACAGGCTGTCCCGACTCTTTGCCACACTCCCTGTGGCACTGGCACCACATGGCAACAGTCTGGCTGAGCAAAGCCCCTGTACCCTTTCAGAAAGGAACTGACACTTCTCTACCAGAATACATTCTCTAATTGAGTACTTTTTTTTTTTCACTTCTGCTGTCAATATCTAAGATTCTGCTTTAAAAAAACCCAACAAACAAACCCACAAAAAACCCAAACCTGACACGAGATTCTGGGGATAATTTACTTTTGTGGAAGAAGGTTATTTCCCACTGATGCCAAGCAGCCAGCTCGTAACCCTCCCAGTACACAGATGTGAGCTTGAGGCTGGGAAAATCATTGCCAGTGCCAATGCAAAAATGCAGCTGACTGAAAGCCGGGGGACGTGGAGCACTACTTTTCCTCTCTGGAGCAAGCAGCAAACACCCCGGAGCCCTCTGAGCATCAGGCAGATGCCTGAACCACAAGCTGCTGGCAACACACGCCTTCAGTCGGGCTGGTTGGTCCTGAGTTTGCGTTTCTCCTTGGGCAAAACTAAAGCCGGAGGCAGTGGGGATTATTTGTTTTGGAGCAATGAGGACCGGGAGGCCAGAGCACTGGGTTTTCTGTACATGTCTCACTGCCATCAATCAGGAAGCAGTGACGCAGGTTAGGGGTTGGGTTTGAGGTTTTGGAAACCTTTTCTAAAAGCTGATCTTCTCGCCCCGTCCTGTTTCTGAAGTGTGAAGCTGTGGTGAAGGCTGGTGGTGAGCAGGGAGATGGCGGCCAAAATGCAGCTCCTTATCAGATGTAACGGGAGGATTTTCCTGGCTGTTTGTTTAATCCTCTTTGTGGGATACACGGCACAAGGTAAAATGGGGTGGTTGTTCTCTTGGAAATCCTCTCGCTGGGCTATGCAGCTTAAACCATGTAGGTAGCTTCTGAATTTTTTGAACTGCCCTTCTTCTGGGGGTGATGAGATCTACTCAGAAAACCTGTTCTGTTAACATTTCATTTTCTGGAGGGGGACTGCTAAGTAAAGGTGCTTTTTGCTTTTTTTCTGTGTCCCTTTCCTAGCCCTGATGAGAAAAAGGCTTCACAAAACTTGTTGCTTTGTGTACTTTCAGTCCCTGTATTTCAAGCTGTTATTTTTTTTTCTTTTAACCATCCTTTCATGGTGGTCTGGTCACTACTGTTAGTCAGTTATGGACTTACAGACAAAGTCTGTAACAGCTCCCATGTCATAACAACTGCAGTCTGCTTTCTTGAGGGGGAGCAGGAAAATAACCTGGTTCTAAGTGTGAGGAAATTCAACGGTTTATTTGGTGCAACATTGCAACATGTAGCGCTAAAACAGCTAAAAGGAAATGTTGATTCATGGTGACACATACCCTGTGGATTTGGTTTTTGCCAGACAGAAGAGCTTTTCAAACAGGTAATAATATAATTTGTCCCCAGACCAAGGCAGTGATAGAGATAGGCTTTCGTTATGCATCTACTACTCAGTGGCTGATCTTTGAGGGATTACAGCTTGTTGGGTTGGGGGGTTTTTTTTGGGTTTTTTTGGGTTGGGTTTTTTTTTTGTATTTTGTTTATTTGTAAATTGTACAGCTGCAGTTGTTTATTCTGTTCCCACTCTTATTATTAAAAACCTTCTTAATAATATGCTAAGTGAACAAAATAAGCACTAGAAAAGGAATATACTGTAAAAGAACCAGGAAATTATACCCATGAGATCTTTTTTCTCTTAGAGAAGAGTGTAGGAGGCAGCTGAAAGTCATCTAGTACATTATGGAAATATATAGGGCAATAGAGAAGTGTTATTACAGAAAGATACTCCCAAGAAACTGAGAAAAAAATAGATAAAGTGCCAGCAGGGAGAGATTGTGCCAGGAGGCTTCAGAATAGATTAATTACATGAGACTGAGGAAGGACAAAATGTGGCCGTTTTCATCTTTACTATGTAATGGTTATTCTCTCCTTTTGGTATGAAGTCCTGCTTTTCAGTGACACCCCTCATCAAGTTGCTGGGGGGCTCCAGGACTGAAACCATGGGTTTACACAACCCTGAGTTGTGCCTAGATGTCTAAACTGTCTCCTGTGGTGACATAATCCCCAAACCTGCTCCCATGGCAGGAGGCTCTTGGTACGCCTTGAGTTTCTCATCTCCCCACCAAAGGCCATCCCATGGAACTTCAAGGGGCTGAGTTGAGGCACGTAAAGCCAAAGTGAACTTGACTGAGATGATTGCTGGAGGCAACAGTGGAAGGGAGATCGTGGAAGCAAGCTCTCTTTTGGGGTGGCTTGACCCCAGGAGATACCTCCACCAGCTTCAGGAAGAGCTGCACATGGCCAATCCCACAGGTCCCATACGGATGTGTCATGCCCTGAGCTGGGGATGGGTCCTGCTGTGATGTCAGTATGAGGCAGTGGCTTCCCTTCCTAGTGTCTATGGACTTTTCAGTGCTGTGTTTGAAATGCACTCGATGTCTCTGATAGCAAAGATGTCAGGATATCAGTAGTCATCAAAAAAAAAAAAAAAAGGCTTCAGGGTTAATTTAGTTTTCATCAGTTGAGCAATCAGGGCCACACAAATTACATTCTTCCGCTCCTTTAAGCCTTACTAAGTGCTCATAAAGTGAATAGATCCTGGTGAATAATACATGTCTGATTCATTCAGGTGCTCCGATGCAGAAGGCAAGGTACAAGAGAGTAAGGTGCCGACCCGATGCCTGGTCTGCTAACTGCATCAAAGAGCAGGGACCCTGGTTTCGGATACCCACTGGCGGAGCCAACAGGATCCTTCCTCCCATGGCAGACCCATTCCTGTAAGTTCATTCCCTGCACCGTTGTCATTAACAGTAGCACCCAAAAAATGTCTGATATTAATGTCTCGATAGCCTTGCCACAGTGTGGATCACCCGTGGGAACGTAAGGCTTCAGTGTGGCCACTTAAGAGATAGCAAACAAGATAAGAAGTTTGCTGCTCTGCCTTTCAGGATGAAGCGATACCAGGAGCTGAGAGACATATTCCCTCTCTCAGATGACGAGTTTGGCTCTGGGTCTGATGCGTCAGTGGAAGCAGAGCCAGCCTCTGGGTCAGGGTTTGGTGACAGCGATGGCCTCTCCAAAGAAAAGCTGCCCACCTTCCTACAGGGTCTGCAAGACGGCAAACTGAAGCAAAAGCTAACGGAAGAGGATCTGCTGCTGTAGGGCTTGAGACATCAGTCTCCTCATGATGGTGGTGCCCTCTTCTGCCTTCTGCATCCCTTCCCAGGTGCCTGACTCAGCCCAATAAGCACAAAGTGGTTTTAAGCCAATCCAAACCAATAAAAACTTTGCTATAATATCTTTATTGCTTTCATGCACTGAACCTCAGCACTGTTTGGTCTGAATTCACTCTTTTTGTGGCTGGGGCAGCCATCCCAAGTGTGGGGAGAACAGGTTTGGGGTCCTGCCTGGACCCGTGTGTCAGGGTTATTGTGCTCCAGGGGTAATAAATTAACAACCTCATAATAGAGTTCAGTTGGAAAAGACCCCTAAGATCATCGAGTCCAACTATCAACCTAACACCACCATGGCCATCAAACCATGTCCCCAAGTGCCAGGTCTACATGTTCTTGGAACATCTTCAGGGAAGGTAACTGCACCACCTTGCTGAGCAGCCTGTTCCAATCAATGTCTGACCACTTTTTCAGTAAATATTTTGTTCCTAATGTCCAATATAAATGTCCCTTGGTGCAATTTGAAGCCATTTCCTCTTGTCCTATGGCTTGTTACCTGGGAGACTGACCCTCGTCTCACTACAACCTTTCAGGGAGTCCTAGAGAGCAATGAGGTGTCATCTCAGGCTCCTCCATATTAAACAATCAATCCTAGTTCCCTCAGCTGTCGTGGCGGCTGCGCTGCACCTCCACAGGACTCGGCCAATCCCCTCAAGCCCCCTCGAGCGGCGGCTTCCCTCCTGTTTCCCTACAAAGCGCAAACCGGTCCAAACCCAAGGCGTTGCGGGATCACAACGCTCCACCTCCCCGCCATCACACACCCCCTGCGCTGCCGCCTCCCTGCCGCTAGGCGGTGCCCTCCCGCCGCGCCACGCATGCGTCTTCTCCCGCCCCGGGGCCGTCCCCTCGGCGGGCATCGAGGCGGCGGCGGGAAGGCGGAGGAGTGGCGGGGTTGGGGAGAGGCGAGTGTCAGGGGAAGGTCACGTGCGGCAGGGGCGTGGCGTGGCAGGCTGTAAGGTCACATGACAGGGGCGCGGGCCGGGAGACGGCGGTGGAGGGGCAGCGCACCATGGTGAGTGCTGGGTTTGGGGAGCGGTCGGTACCGCGCCAGGACCGGGCTGTTTCTGTCCGTTAGCCGCCGTTCTGCGCGTGCCCGCCCGCTGCTTCTGGCAATGGCCTGGGCCAGACCGGACGGTGCCGCCCTCCTCTTCCTCTCCACCTGTGGCTCTAGGCTGTCGGTGAGGAGAGCTGCCGCCCCGCGGGGCGCGGTTTGCGCATCCGGTACCGCCAGTTGCCCCTCCCCTCGTTCCCCAGGCGGGCCGCCGAGCGCCCGGTGACACCACCTTTATCCCCCGCCTCACCACCGGCCTGGCCGCCCCCTCCCCGGCCTGCGTCATGCTGCCCGCTGCGCCCGGGCCTGACGGCGGGTGGGGTCGGGCCGGGGAGTGGGGAGGGAGGCAGCGATGTAGGGCGGGCTCGGGAGAGGGCTGGCGGAACACCAAGGACTGAGGTGTTTTCAGTGTAAAGGCTTGGGGTGTTGCCCCGCTGCTCCCCCGTGGGTACGTGTGCTCTCGCGAAGTGTGGGACTCAGCTTCCATCTTCCCTACCACGCTGCCGTGGGGCGGCTTTGGGGCTGGTGCGTGTGGTAGTCCTGGAGCCAGCCGTGAATCTTCCAGCAGTCCCGTAAGGCAGCGCTTGACAGGACAGCGGTCGGTAGTAATCCTTCAGGGCTGAGGAAACAGCGGCCCCTTTGTGCTCAGCAGGCTCGGCCTGAGCAAAGTACTCGGTGTGCTGAGGTGTAGAGTGAAAAAATACGTGGTTTAAAGGACCAGCTCGATCTTTGGGTTTCAGAACTGTGTGCACTCCCTAACGCGTGTCTCTATCTCTGCTGGACACGCAGCTTTCTAGAGCTCCGTGCGAGGCTGAGGCAGGGACTTCCGCACCGTTTGTCAGCTGCTGGAGCCCTACAAGTCCTTTAGTACAGCTGCAACACATTGGGACTGAATGCAGGTTGATTTCTGTCCTGGTGTAGCACAATCTTCAGCGTCTCTCACGTGAATTCAAGAGCATAGCCTAGTGTTTGTCTAATTTCTCAAACCCTTAGTGCTCTATCTTTGTTTTTTCTGAAGCTCTAAGATAACAAGCCATATGATGGCTTCTTAAAATACTTCTTCCTTTGCATAGTCTCCCTGCAGCATTATCTTCGATAGCAACTGGAGGAGACACCAGCTGTTAATTTTTTTATTCCATATGTTCTTGTCCTCTCTGGATGAGATCATGGCTAATCTCTAAGGGATACAGTTGAAATATTCATAGGCACTGCCTTGAGAAGGGATCTGTTAGCAATGCTAGGTCTGGCTGACTGTTTTAAGTGATGGTACAACTTCATAATTTGGAAGGTTAACTGTGAGAGCATGTCACATAATGTTTACTTAAAGGTGACTAACTTAGCTGGGGGAAAAGAAGTACAAGGCTAAATGGAAGATTAGTACAGTTTCAAAGGAAGAAAAAGAGACATGCTCAAAAATACCTTGAGTGGCAGTTTAAGATAGTCTAAAGATTTGGAATTCTGGTTGGAACTTTCTTATTTCTCTCTTTTTCTCCCCAGGAGCCAAAAGTCAAGAATGATTCTAGTGTGCAGTGAAGTGGATATAAGTAGTTTTCAGTTAGAATTAGGTAGGTGTTTGTGGGTTAAGCAGGGCCACTTACTATCTGAACAAATACAGAGCTGGTTTAGGCTTGTGTGAATTGCTGTTTCATAGCTCCAGTTTGCACCATGAAGGCTTGCTTGACTTGAAGGGGTAGGCAAAATTTACTCAGCAGTCCTGCTGCTAGGTAGTAGCATTCAGATCAAACTTTTCTTCTGGGCTGTTTGTTACTGATGGTGCATTTCAATCCTCAGGATGTCTTCAGATAACCAGTTTTTGATACTAAATTGGTGAAGTGAGAATGAGCATTTCCCACATAACAAATTCATCTAGTTGAAGCTGATGCTCTTGTGGAAAGCATAGTTTAATTTCTCCCAAAAAACCCCAAGTCACACTGAATTAGTGAAGCGTTGCCTGCTTTAGTACATCAAAGCAGATTAGTGCCTAATTCTCAGGAGAAAATGTTGGCTTTTGTACTAATCTTGGTGAGTTTCCCGTAGAGCCACTAACATGTTTTGCAGCTTCTTGTAAGAAGTGTTTGTGCAAGATCAAAGGATGATCTCTCCTAGTTTCTTGTGTTTGGTGCTGGTCAGAAGTTGGTGCCTAGGGAGTGCTATAGTAAGGTGAGGACTAACATTTAGTGTTAGTAATGGATTGGTGCCTGGAGCAGTATTACAAGTAAATGTAATCCACTGTCTGATGGCAGAGTTGTGCAACTAAGGTAGGTGATACAAAGAGCTGCTGCCTCCTGAGCCACCTGCTGCTGCTGCTCTCCATTTTTGCTGTGGGATTCTCTTAGCAAAAGAGGCAGCATGTGAGAGGTTCCTGTGCCCTTTCACCAACCAGGCTTTAGGCCTTGTATCATGTTCCCAGTTGCTTCCTTTTGTCCTGCTTTTGTTATTCCTTACTTCTGCTGTTCATGCAGTAAGTAATAGGGGGTATAGAGCAATAGATGCCTGGTTTTGGGACTTAGTATCTCTAATCCTAGACCAGACAGTACATTTGTTTAAAAAGATCTGTTTTTTTTCTTTGAAATGTGTTTGAAATGTGATTACTTTTTCAAAGTGAAACTGTTGATTGGAAACTTTTCAGTGACGGAAACCAAAGCTGCGTTTGCAACCATAATGGTTTAAATACTTGTTAGTGTTTTAGTGTAGTAGTAATAATGGTACTTATGCTGTGTACTTCTTTTATAAACAGGATAATTTGTAAGAGCTGTCACTGCTTGTTACTGACCTGATTTCACTCATTTGCTAGATGAAACAACTGTCTTTTGTCATCACTGGTTCTTGAGTCTCTCACACATAATGGCTTTGTAACTTCCTGAGGGCACAAATGGTTTTCCCTGATGTATAGCTGTAAGTAGATACCACGTTTAAACTGGAGTGTCCACTGTATAGTAACTTACTAATTCTTGTTATTCCAGAGTTTTCTTGGAGGCCTTTTTGCTCCTGTTTGTGAGATTGATGTTATTCTCAATGATGCTGACACACGAAAAACAGCAGAAATCAAAACAGAGGATGGTAAAGTAGAAAAGCATTTTCTCTTCTATGATGGAGAATCTGTTTCAGGAAAGGTAATTATATATTTTTTTTTTAAAGTGACTTAAATGCTTTACTGATTCTACCATGCAAATGTGTAGAGGAAGGTAAATGAAAAAAAGATAAAAGCAAGAGCTGGAATTTCAGCTTGTGTTATTCAAAGACAAATGAGTGTTTTCCTATATTTGATCTTTTTAAACATAGTCATTCAGGCAGCTGATAAAATGAAATGTTTTGAAGAGTAGCTGCCTATGTTTGTGGTTGTACTGGTTCGAGTTTAAGCTTCCCAGGGGACTCAAAATATAGCTAACAGAAACCAATACAATAATAGGATGCCTTCCCCTCTCCCCCCTTTTTGGAAAGAAAAGAATTAGATGTAGAGAGAGAAGGGGTAAAACACCCAAAGAACAGTCTTGCTTTGATTTGAAAGTTAAAAGAAAAAACTTTAACAATAAATAAAAGGTATTTAAGGCAGGGGTGTTACAAAGAGGTATAGGGAAGGGAGAAACAAGATACAAAAATATATATACAACCAGACTGATGACAATGGATGGAGGTAGATTCAGGAAGGGATGTCCACCATGTGGTAGAAAATGGCCACGTGGTAAGACAGGAGCAGCAGGAGCAAGGTGGTGCTATTAGGCCGGCAGGCCAGGAGAGAGAAACAGGAAGTTCCTCTGTTTATATAGGGGATCCAGACAGGAAGTGGGAGTGGGCTAACCACTGCACCTGGGGTCAAGTTCAGACCACTCCCCCCACCCAAGAGGGTTAACCCTTTACAGTGGTCATCTTGTATTTAAAGATAAGCTTTTTGTGCAATTATGTGCAATTCTTCTGGCAATAAAATTATTCCAAACTGGATCCCCCTGCTTCCTCTTGAGTTCCAGAATCACAACTTTGCCTGTAACAGTAATTCCTGACTGGTGAAGCCAACCTGCTTTGTATACCCTGAAGCTAAGCCTTGCATTTCATCTGCTTGAGAGGTTTCTGGAATTGCATCAGAGGAGCAACATATGAAGTTCAGGTGGCTGCTGAATCAACAGGAGTTTTTCTTGTTGGGGAAAAAAGAGTTGAGATTACCAGAGGGGTTTCTCTACTTTCAGTATTGCACCTAGGAGCAAATTGCCACCACTCTGGTTTTAGCAGAACCATTCTTACTCCCTGAATATTTCTGTTATGGTTCACTTTTCTTTCAAAAAAACTGAGCTAGGTTCTGATACTGACTTTTAAATGCTTGCTTCACTCTTGAGAGACCTGTTACTGTCACTGGGTATCCTCCTGCCCTTAAGATTTCTTTCCAGGCTAACATCTTGGTTCTCTAGAAAGATCCTTTCATGGATACGAAACTGTCATGAGATGGGCATTGGACTCAGGGGACTTGCTTTCGTGTATCACTGGTCCAAGTGCTTCTCATTTGTATTGGTGATGTCTGATGAGTTTTGGCTAACAAGTACAATGGGATGAGGTCTGGAAGACCAGTCATATATTGGGCAGCTTCCTTCCACCTCTCTCTTTCTTTTCACCACAAAGTTGGGTTATTTGGTGGTTTCCTTTCTACTCTAATATGCTGTCCTGGATTTTTTAAGTACAGGTATTTCTCTGGTCATCATTACCTTGTAAGAAAATGTATGTGGTTAATTTTTACACATTTCTATAGAAAGGAACCTTATGGAATTCTCTTTTGTGAGGTGAGGTCTCTTTGTGAGAATCAAATTCACAAATAGTGGTTTTTTTTTAATCTGTTATTTTTCATAGAATGGTAAGATTGGAAGTGACCTCAAAGATCATCCAGTTCCAACCCTCTGTCATAGGCAGGGACACCTCCCACTAGTAAAGGTCACTCAAGGCCTCATCCGACTTGGCCTTGAACACCTTCAAGGAGGGAGCATCCACAACCTCCCTGGACAACCTGTGCCAGTGTTTCACCACCCTCACTGGAAAGAACTTCCTCCTGACATCCAGTCTAAATCTCCCCTCTGCCAGTTTAAACCCCTTGTCCTGTCATTGCAAGACCTTGTCAATAGTCCCTCCCCAGCCTTCCTGTAGGCTCCCTTCAGATACTGAAAGGCTACTATAAGGTCTCCTGGAAGCCTTCTCTTCTCCAGGCTGCAGAGCCTGTCCTTATTGCAGAGCTGCTCCAGCCCTCTGAGCATCTTCTCATTGAGCATCTTCTCTAACACCAACACTTGGCTGTCTGCTGAGGAAGGGACTTAAGTTCACTTGCAAGGAATGAATCTCATGAATGTTTGTTCTTGGATTTCCAAATATGACTGTCAGAAGGTGCTTTGAAGCTCTGTGCTCTCAAAGATGGCAAGAGGGTCATGACTAGCTTATGCAAACTCTGCATAAGCTCTGGCTTGGATTCCTAATTCTGTGACTCAGAAGTTTCAAGCTAAGTTATTAAATTCAGTCTCGCAGATGATTAGATTCTTCTTAACTGCTTTGCAATGCTTAATTTCATAATCAGATATTTAATTTGGTTGCCTTCAAGCTTGGGCAGCACTATTCAAAAAAAGTCTGTTTCCATAAGCATGTGATAATATCTTTTCCTTTTTAGTGATGTCAGAGTGAAAATGTTGGGGGGAAAAAATAACTGATAAGGGTTTTTTTTCCCTTGGTAGGTGAATGTCTCCTTTAAGCAGCTTGGGAAGAGACTAGAGCACCAAGGAATTAGAATTGAATTTGTAGGACAAATTGGTGAGTTTAAGCTATAAAAGGGATATTTGGTCCATGTGGTTTATGGATGTTGGCACTTGTGACTGTCAGCAGTGTGGATCAGGCATTGCAATCTCATTGGGTTAGTGGATGACAAGTGACAGAAGATGATTATATTGTCCTTGTTTTATCACAAATCATGTATTAATTTGTGCCAGTCAGAAAGTCATTGGAAAGGAAGATGTGTACATGTGAGGGAGAATTGGGATGGTTAGGATTCTGTTTCATACTGGTTAAAATCTTGATTAAGAACCACTACAGATTACTGAAAACCAAACTTGTGGTCTTTAATTGTGGATCTCAAGGAGAAGAGGGATAGAAAAGAAATGATGAGGCAACCTATAGCAAAATGCTCCTGAAAAATATTTTAGTGGCTGGTTTTCCAAAACCTAATTTTATACTGTTAACATAAACCAGTATGACACTTTGCAGGTGCTCTGTGGGGTTTTAGCAAGATAATATTATATTGACATGAAAACATATAATTGTTATCAGTATCTAAGTCTGGTTAGAGTTGAGCTATGAAAAATTTTGATCATGTTTAACTTCTTACCAGTTAAAGTAATCTGTGCACACTTGATGCTAGAATTCCTTCCCTCTCTATTAGAGAGCCATTTGCATTGTTGTCCCCCTTGGAAGTAATTCTTGTACAGTTGACTTTCATTGAAATGTCACAAATTCTCTAAACAGTTAATAGGCTTCAGTACCCTGTGTCTGAACTGTTAAGTAGCAGGTATGACTGAGTTCTGACACCACCTGTTTTGTGCTTTGAGGCTTTGATCAATGGGTCTGCAAAAAGCAAGCATTCAGAGCAGAGCAGCAGTGTGAAGGGAGTGAAGTATTTAGAGGCAGGGGAAAAATAGAGCTCACATATGTCAGCTTCACTTTGTCTTCTAATAGCTGTACAGGCTGGTTTGCATCTGCTCTGTGTAAATTTTCTAAATGGTTTACATTTGATGTTGTGGTTTTGAGTTTTGTGTTTCTGTGACTTTCCATTGTGCTATCATTTAGAAGTCCTCACTTGTGCAGAAGTGGTTTAAGCCACTGCTTTTTGTACTTTATCCATGTTTTCTTGTATCCTTTCAAGTTTTGTTGTACAAAAATCACCTCAGTGTGATCTTTTGGAGCAGTACTTGGAGACTAGCTGCAGCTGCATGTCAAAGGTGTGTTTTAAACCAACTCTTAAGAGTACAGCTTTTCTGACTGGCACAGAAAGTATTGGATTTGCAACAGTAAATAAACTTTGTATTTTATAAATGCTTGTCATAGCAAACCAAGTATACTTTAGATAATTTGTAGATGTACTAGAAAACACACAATTACTAGCTAGTAGGAGTTTCTACCAAATTGGCAATGATAAACTGTGGAATTGGTGTGTTTTAAGTTCATTTTGATTCTCTTTGTAAAACTCACTATCACTCATGATCCTAGCTGATACTTTAAGTTCATAAATTCATAGAATGGTTTGGGTTGGAAGGGACCTTAAAGATTGTCTAGCTCCCTGTCCATGGACAGGGACACCTTGCAGTAGACCAGGTTGGTCAAGGCATCATTCAACCTGGCCTTGAACACCTCCAGGAAAAGAGGCATCTGCAGCCTGTTTTAGTGTCTCACCACCCTCACTGTCAAGAATTTCTTATTGATCTTCAGTTTAAATCTCCCTTCTTCCAGCTCAAAGCCATTGCCCCTCATCCTGTCACTGCAACAAGAAGTTGTGAATTGTAGAGGAGCTTATTTTTATATACTAAAGACTTTAGAATTTTCTTTTAAATGGTAATGTTAGTTCTTTTTTAAGCTTTTATCTCAGAATTATATGACATAGATCCAGAGATTAACAATAATGACACTGGCCTGGAGACAGGAGATGCTGTTGCTGGTGTCTATGCTTATGTATGAAGAACATGTTTCCAAATAACTGACTTAGACTGTGATCATAATAAATTGTTAGATTAGTAGTAGTAATAATAAATCATTATTATTAAATTATTAGTTATTATAATATAAATTAGTTAAACTAGTATTAATAATAAACCATTTAATAGGTGTTGTTAATATGTAGAAAACCAATTAGGATCACTGCTCTGTCCTAAATGAGCCAGTCTTGATGTTCCTTAGGTTTTGTCCTTGCAGCAGTAAATGCTGAAATCCAAAATCAGACAATGCTAATTACAGGGAATGCGAGGCAAGGAGTGCTTATTAAAGCTAGCTAAACCATCATTTAAAAAAAAAAAAATGCTGTGCTAGTGAAGTTTCAAATCTGTCATTTTCACTACAGTTAGGTCTTTAGGAATGTTTCCTGTGGGTTACTGAGCATGGCTTTGAAAAACTGGGTAAAACATTTGATCAGATATATGTAACTTAATTGCTTCTATTGTCCTCTCTCACTTGCTGCTGCCAAATTAGAAATAGATTCTTTTGCTAAAAATAAACACTGAAATGTTTTCCTTTTTAACTTCCTCAACTTTAGAACTCTTCAATGACAAAAGCAATACCCATGAATTTGTCAACTTAGTCAAAGAACTGGCCTTACCTGGAGAACTCACCCAAAACAGAAGCTATGATTTTGAGTTTATGCAGGTAGAAAAACCATACGAATCCTACATTGGTGCCAACGTCAGACTGAGGTTTGTAACTGCTAAGCCTTTCTCCTTCCTTCCCCACAGAAAACTCATAATCTAGCAATTATGCTGCCCTCTCCCAGATCCATTCTGTTTTGGGGTTTCAGATCAGTCATAGAGCAGCTAATGTGCTGTGATTGAAGTAAAGGCTGTGTTACAATGTAGCCTTTTGTATTCCCTTATTTAGAATTGTTCAGTGTTGTGTGTACAGATAAAGTTCTTTATATTCAATCAAGTGAACACAGTCTCTATCTCCTTCAAAATCTCCAACAACACAACTAAATGAAACACCCTCACATTTCTACCTGTAAAGTTTTGGTCTTGTATTTTGGTGTATTACTTTTTTCTGCTTAGTCTTATAAGAATCATGGAATGGTTTGGGTTGGAAAGGACCTCTGAAGGTCATCTAGTCCAACTCCCCTGCAGTCAACAGGGACATCCTCCACTAGATCAGGTTGTTCCAGAGCCCTGTTGAGCCTGACTTTTAATATCTTTAGGGGTGGGGCCTCAACTACCTCTCTGGGCAACCTGTTGCTGTGTTCAATCACCCTCATGGTCAAGAACTTCCTCCTAACTTCAACCTAAATCTACTCTTTCCTAATATCAAACACTGCCCTTTGTCCTATCACTCCAGGCCTCTGTAAACAGTCTCTTTCCCTTTCTTCTATTTCAAAGAATATTTATCTTTCAGAAATCTGGGGTTTTATTTATGCAATGCTGAGTAATTATGGCTACCTTGGTGCTGTCTTTCCTAGGTATTTTCTAAAAGTGACAATAGTGAGACGACTGTCAGACCTGGTGAAAGAATATGATCTGATTGTTCACCAGCTTGCTACATACCCAGATGTAAACAACTCCATTAAAATGGAAGTAGGCATTGAAGACTGTCTTCATATAGAGTTTGAATACAATAAGTCAAAGTAAGTGTCATTTAGAAATAAAAAAACACTCAAGTGAATATCTTGGGAACAATGGATAGAGTGTGTAATATTTGTTGAACAACCCTTGGCATCTGGAGACGTAATGTAAAGCAGCATTTTCAATGATTTGTCATGTTCAGCTTTTTTTGGTTGGTAATTACACAGTGGCCTTCTTTGAGGAACACACTTGTATGTGGTGCCCTCAGTACTAATAAGGTCACTAGCTACTAGTTAAGACTTGATTTGTGCATTTATACTTTTTCAATATAACTATAGTACTTCCTTTACTGATGCTGCAATGCTGGAAAGGTGTTAATTGCACTGGGTTGTCTGAGAATTGTTAGCTCAGTGGAGAAGTAAACTCTAAGGTGACAGGCAGGTGAGAACTGCCTGTGTGACTTGTATTCAAGAAGGTGTAAAAGTTGCATTTTTTTTTTCTTTAATGAAAACCCCCATTCTGTTCTTTTAAAGGTATCAGTTAAAGGATGTGATTGTTGGAAAAATTTATTTCCTCTTAGTGAGAATAAAAATTCAGCACATGGAGTTGCAGCTGATCAAAAAGGAGATTACTGGAATTGGTAAGAGAAACAAAGTCCAAAAGAAATGGCAACTTATCTGCCAGTTGAGTCTTATGCAAACCTGGAGAGTGAAGTCAGTAGATGCAGCTTTGGCTAAACTAATGCTCCATGTGCTTCGTTCTCACTGGTGTTTGACTACCATTTGCATTTTGTGCTTTGGTAATCATACTTAGTAGCCAGCATTCTCAGGCTGTAGCATTCTTCTGGGACTGTGACAACTGTTGGACTAGCTTCTCGAACATGAACCCTTGTAAATGCAACTTGGGCATAAATATGCAGCAACTTAATCAGCTCAGATAGATAATGAACAAGGAAAGAGGTGTAAAATGCATCCTGAAGACTCCCTTACCTCTGCAGAGATTAACTGGTAGAGTAGGCTTGGTAAAGATTAGCATGAATCTCATGTTCTAGAAATAAGCCATTTTCAGTTAGCATGAAGCTAATACAATGGAAATATCAAGGAATTACTTAGATTGGAAAAGACCTTTAAGGTCAAGACCAATTGTTAACCCAGCACTTCCGAGTTTGCCGCTAAAGCATGTCCCTCAGCATCACATCTACATGTCTTTGAGGTCCCTCCAGGAATGAGGACTCCACCACTGCCCTGGGCAGCCTGGGCAAGGGCTTGACAACCTTTTAATAGAGAAATTGTTCCTTATGTCCAACCTAAACCACCTCTGGTGCAACTCGAGGCCATTTCCTCTGTCTTTCATTTGTTATTTGGGAGAAGAGACCAGCCCTCACTTGGCTACAGCCTCCTTTCAGGGAGTTATGGAAAGCAATACAGTCTCCCCTGAGCCTTATCTCCAGACTAAACAAGAGGCTTTGAAGCAGAAACAGATAGATTGTTGCAGATGGGGCTTGTACACCCTGGAGCTAGGAAGGCAGTAAGAGGCTGTGGCTCATGACTTCATTCCCCAGTGTCTGACACCATAGTGAGCTTCTTGTGTGGAGAGTGATAAAGCTTCCATAGCAATAGAAGAAGGGCAAAAAGCTCTACTTCACTGTTGGCTTTTGTGGCTAAATTGGGTCCTGTGGGTTTTGCATCCTAGGCTCTGGAGAAAGATGGCTCTTGTGCAGGCTGATAAATAACCCTTCAGGCTTCTAGTCTGATCATGGCCTAGTGGTATCAGCTAGTAGCACTGCACACCAAACCAAACTGTTTCACAGGTCTAACCCCGCATGTTTGTCCCTTATTTGAAGCCTGCATACCCAGGGCTCATTGGAAGCACTGGGTACTGCTCTTCTTTGTCAGTGTGGGGAGGAGAGAGTAGGGAGTATATGCTCTTCTTGGGAGAATGTTTTGCTTGCTTTAGGTCTGTGTAATTTATATGCAAGAGAAAGGTGGGGGGGGGGGAAGACAATACTATGTAATTCAAAGGCTGCAGATTAGGTAATGCTGTGTTAAAGCTTTGTAAATGATTAAAACTGGAGCGTGTGTTCTCACAGTGAAAACTTGTTTCACCAGGACCCAGTACCACAACAGAGACTGAAACCATTGCAAAGTATGAAATAATGGATGGTGCACCAGTTAAAGGTAAACAATTGTGTCTCTTTTAAAGGGTAAGCATTTTGAGTTAAAACGGTTTAAAAAAATTTTTTTGGAGCAGAAGAGGTGATTTACTTAAATTTTTCTTGGAGTAACCACACTTCCTAGGTTGCTGAACTGACAGTGAATTTCCATGAGCAGAGCAGACACTTTAAAGGTATTTCATTTGGGATCCTAGGAATTTTTAGCCTTATTTACCATTAGAAATTCTGTGACTGATCCTTTAATGACTTTGGTTCAAACCTGACTCCCTAGTGTAGAGCAACTCTGGAGAATTCAAGATAGTGATCCTTTTTGTCATGCCTGGCTACCATGCTGCCCCTGAGAGTGTTCCTGTGTTTGATTTCACACTTGTCTGTCTGCCTCCCCAGTATTGTTTATGATACTTTCTGGCATTTTGTTGTTTGTAGTTTTTCTTTAACTGAGGAAAGGGCACAGACAGTGCTGAAGAAACTGCCCTTTTTTTGTGTGTCTTCTGAAACTACTTTCATGACATCCACTTATAAGGAACTAATTGAAACTTTCTTTTATTTTTAAAGGTGAATCAATTCCTATAAGACTGTTCTTAGCAGGCTATGACCCAACTCCTACAATGAGGGATGTCAACAAAAAATTTTCAGTGAGGTACTTCTTAAATCTTGTGCTTGTGGATGAAGAAGACAGACGATACTTCAAACAGCAGGTATGGCCTATAGGAATCCTGTTGCAGAATTATCTGGGCTGTTGTTTATCCTCCTTTGAATGTTCAGTACACTAGAAGCCACCTGATTCATGCATGAGATAAGCATTTCTACTAGTTTGTGTGTTATTGGAAGCTGTATAGAAAATGTTAGCTTGCATAAAGAAGCTGAGGAAGGTGATGGGATGCTCAAAAAGGATGTGATGCTCAGTGCCATAGAACAACATAGTGTTGTGAATATCCAGACAAAACACTTTGTGGGTTATGTGAGCTGCAGGTACATCTATCTGCATTAGTTTAAGCAAACAGATTTCCTGTCCCAGCATTAGCCTAGGTTCAGAATTGTAGTAAGTGCTATGGCATTTGACTGAAAACTTAAAGTTGATTGTGTCAAGGAAGGGAATGGGGAAAAGGGTCATTGGAATGAACCTTACGTGGGTTAGATCAGAATCTTCCTTATTGAAGAACAGACAAGGCAGCATAATTAAAGATGGGAAACGAAACATAACTGGAGTGCAGAGTGGCTATGATGAGCTTCGGATTTTCAGAAAAGGAGGAAGAAAAACTTCTTGAACTATTTAATGCTATCAAAGTTGGGAGTAGGGTCATTAGGGAAAATTTGATAAATGGCAGTAGCTAAATACGTAGATTTGTCTTCATTCTGTTACTTTCCATGTGCACTGCACTATTGTGTAAGTAAAAAGGATGCAGGGATTTTTGTGGTGGTGTTTCTTTTTCAAGATCTTCGCCTATCAGGAACTTAAGGTACTTAATACTGCTGGCTTAATAGTAAATGGTGGTCTCAAAAGTGTTCCCTTCATCAAATAGGAAATCATTCTGTGGAGAAAAGCTCCTGAGAAGCTGAGGAAACAACGAACAAACTTTCACCAGCGATTTGAATCTCCAGAGTCACAAGCATCTGCTGAGCAGCCTGAAATGTGAACTGGTCTAAGGTGAAAAAACTTTGCAGTGCTTCAGCAGGTTAAAGTTGGCAGCAGCCTGTGGGAAAAGAAGGCCAAAATTCCCAGTGCAACTGTCTTCCTTCATCTTGCAGTGCTGCATTTACCATACTACTAAAGCATTCTTCAGTTAAACATTCAAGTATGTATATACATTTAAAAATAAAGTGCTTTCTCAAACACTGGAACTTTCTTAAGCTACTATTTTATACTGCACATTTTACTTTTATTTGATAATGTTATATGGACTTGGATATGCATAAGCTTAAATCTAGTTATTTCCATGCATGGTAGGCTGATATATTTGATTTTTTTGCTGATCACCTATACAGTGTAGACTAAAGCATTTCCCTCCTCATGTTTACTGCATGTTTCTTTCCAATGTTGCTTATTTACATTTGTTTTGTTCTGAAACCACAATTAGACACAACTGACTAAATCACACTAAAAAGCAAAGTTTACAGTGAATTTATCCTAAGACTTCTCATGACCATGTTAGACAGGGATCAACTGAAACTGCACTATGACTGTGATAACTGTGGAGCCCTCAAGACACCTTACCAAGGTTTCCAAGAAGCTTTGAATCTGTTTGTAGCACAGAATGTTAGGAAGCCTCTTTGCCCTCCCTCCCCCAGTTCTTGCTCTACTGTGCTTCTCTGAGCTTTTCAGGTGAGTCTCTCCTAACATTTGGAGGTTCATTGCCCAGTAACTAGTGACTGTAGAGATGTTGTAATTTCATGTTCAGGTGGTGAGTGGGTAAAGTATTTGAACATAATTATATCTTATTGGTAAATAAATGCTGATAACATTTATTTTGCATATATATGGAACTATGTTTCCTCCTGGCTTCACATGTCCACTGTTTTCACATTCTGTCTCCTCACTGTCCTGATGGGAGAGGCAAAACCCTCAAAGAACATTCTCCTGGGCCCATTTTGAGGGCAACCAAGTTTTTTTGTGGTCTTCTGGAAAGGTGTTTTGAAGCCAGGCAAGCTTTAAAGTTGTTAGAAGGTTGTTGTCTGGCACAGCAGATTGTTTTGTCTTGATCATCTCATATGTTTAGTGTTTGAAGAAATAGCTTGAAGTACTTAGTTGTCACCTGTTCCCAGCTGAGCATGTAGTCTGTTTTCAGATGTGTGGCTTGAGTGTAAAACGAAGCCTGCTGTGTGGAAGGCTACTTGCACTTGTAGTTCACTTGTCCTTTAAACCAAGACTTCTCAACTGTGGTGCAAGTGTCATTGGTAACCTTACTTTATGAGTAAGTCAATTAAATAACATTTCTGTAAGAACTGTTTTATTACTGTGGCACTTTGATAAAGACTCTGTACTTCTGTGCTGGGGTACTTATCACATGAACTATTATCTTTGAGTGAGAGCAAATTTAACTCCCTCATGTAAGTGCCTGGTCAAAAACTTTAAAGAATAAAATAAAAAGCCAAATATTTTCATGGTCACTTGCATGTTGTAATCTGGAAACTGTTCCAAGAGATTCTGAAAACTTGATTGTATTTAACTAGCCTCAGATTGTGAACCGTGTATAACAAACGGGAACCGTACTGAGCTGCTATCGGGATGATTAAAACAGCTGTATTCTCACTAACATCTGGCTCGTCTTTAATTGACAGCAGCACCGCGCGTAGCTCTAGGCTCTCCGTTAACGGGCGGGAGAGACGTATCCGGGCAGTGCGTGGTCCCCTGCCGCCGCTCCAGCACGGCAGCCGGTCGCGGTGCCGGATGGTGTGGCTCTCGCCGCCCCTGCCGCCTCGTAGCGGTGCGGGCGGAGGGCAGGGCTGCGCATGCGTGGCGGCTAGTTGGTCAGGGCGTGATGACGCATGAGGCGCGCGCCACCTCTGCTGCCGCCCTTGCCTGCCGATGAGGCGGTGCGCGTGGCCGCTACTGCGGCTCCCGGCCTGCGCGGGGCTCGTCCTCCGCCATGGCGGGGCCGCCGCCGTCCGCCTGCGTCCCGCCGCCGCTGCTGCATCCTTCTCTTCTTCCTCCTCCTCAGTCGGCGGGAACGGCAGCTCGCGGGCCCCCGACACCTCTCTCTTCGTACCCGTGCCGCTGAAGCCCGTCGGTGACGCGGCCGAGGAAGATGTAGGCGCCGAGCTTACGCGGCCCCTCGACAAGGGTGAGTGCAGGCCGATTGTGAGGCGACTGTGGCCGTCGGGCAGGGTCCGTGAGTCGGCGGAGGTAGGGGCGGTACGGGCCCTGCTTACTCTCTTCCCGCCAGGGCCGGCGGCGTGTTGTCCCGCCGCCTTCGCGTGCGTCGCTGGGTCCCTCGGGCCGCGGCAACTGCGTGCTCCTGAGACCTAAGAGAAATTGACGGGCCCCAGGGGGCCGGCGGCGTCCGCCGCCCGCTTCGCGCTGTCCTCGTGTTTTGAGAACAAGAGAGGCTTTCCTTGAGAGAAGCCTCTTGCTGCAGGTGCCCTCGAAGGTGGAAGTGGGGTGAAAGCTGTCAGGTGAGGTCATGCAAACGGTTGTAAGCATTCTACCACAGCTCGTTAAGCGCGCTCTGTGTGGAGGAAAAAAAAATCTGTTTGCCTAGGTCCTTCAGTCCCTGTTTCAGTGCAGTCAGGGTGAAGGGTGTGGGGTGAGGTCCCATAGATAATTCTCGTGTAATTTCGAAACTGTAGCCATGTCTGAACTTGGAAGTCATACTTTTTCTAGCTATTAATGCTATAAACAGAAGAGCATTATATCATAACTTCTCTACTGAAAGGGTTATCAAAGACTGGAACAGGCTCCCCAGGAAAGTGGTTGAAGCACCGTCCTTGGAGGGATTTAAAAGCTATCAATATATGGTGCTCAAAGATGTAGTGTAGTAGTGTCCCTGGTAGAGTTAGTTAATGGTTGGACTTTGATGACCTTAAATCACCATGGTGACCTTAAAGGTCACCATGGTGATTCTACGATCGTCTGTGTATGAGTGTGCCTAGAAAAAAACAGCATTCTGTATTTCTCATTATTTGCCATCAGTGTTAGAAACTTAAATTTAACTTTCGGTTAGAACAGTGCAGGTTCGTTTTCATATTCTTGGGTTTGCACATCTTAAAGTAGAAGTAAATGTACTGGAAGTAGAAGTATGGACTGGGAAAGCCATGCCAAGAACTGTCTGCTTCAGTGCAGTTCAGTGCAGTCCATGTGAGAGCTGCTGAGGTTGTCAGAAGCAGAATAAGAGTTCAAACTTTACTCTTGAAGCAACGTCTTTGTATTTTATGTTTATCTTTTATCTGTCTGCTAGATATATAACATCATTTTACTGTTAGTTTTTGACATTTAATTTGAAACAGAAGAAATTCTGTTGCAGACTATTAGATGCTATACAATTCTGTTCTTTGGTGTCTTTACGTGTAATTATATCTCAGGAACCACAGAGTGAATTGAAACTGCATCTTCAGTGTCTCCTTTAATTATAAATGGTACAGGAAAGGCTTTATTTTGTCTAGCTGTCCCAGCACACTGTCTTTAAAGACTTGATAAATAAGAAACAAGTTCTTGATCCTTTGGTGATCCTAAAGCATTGAGAGTGTAAGTAAAAACTTCTTTCTTCATATGTTGTCCTAATTAAGTGTTCTGATGGCATATTATCTATATTAGCTCCATATATAAAAGGCATGCAAAAATGATATTAATTTGTCCAGACCCCTTGGGAAAAGAATTCCTGGCCCTGATAGCTAAGAAACTATCTTAGGAGTTAGCTAGGTAGCTAGCTAGGAGGAAAAATTCTCAACAGCTATAATTCAGGAAAAAATGTGTGTTGTTTCAGTCTTGCCTTTTATTATTGGCTTATCTTAGTAGTGTGTTTCTCAGGTGCTAATAAATAGGAATGATACGATCTTGTACATTTTTTAGATAAATGGTTACGTTGGGTTTCTTCAAAGGTATAATGAAAATACTCTGGGAATATAAGTAGAGATTCTTTTTGGTTTCTGCTTTCTTGTTGAGAAAGAACAGATTAAAGTAATTTATGTTCCCACAGGTGAAAATGAACAGCCTGAAGTTCTTTCATATGAGATTTGCAAGGGACACCAGCCAGGTGACCAGGATGGTGCATCTCTGGCTCCTTGGCATGTAGCACTCTCAGCTGCTGTCAGTGATTTTGTATTTTGAAACCCATTGATAACAATAAAACTGAACAAGCCTTTCCTTAGCAAATATCATCCATTCTTTTTAATGACGTAAATAGCTTTCCTCTACTTCTCTAAGATTCTGACACAGTGTTATGCACCTGTTTCAGTTTTCTTTTTTATATATTTTTAATAAAGGTACTATGCTGACAGATTCTTCTGTCAAATACTGAACTAGATTCAGTAGTAAAATTTACACTTACTGGCTTTCTAAGTACAGCTTGTGAAGAAATTTTGTTATTTACAGCGCTCATAATTCCAGCGTGGATCATCTTGTTAGCTTGTTACTTGCTGAAGTGAGACAGTGATAGTGATTTTCACGCTAGTCAAACACTTCTCTCAGGCAACCAGCACCAGAACAAGAGGACACAGTCTCAAGCTGTGCCAGGGGAAGTTTAGGCTCGAGGTGAGGAGAAAGTTCTTCACCGAGAGAGTCATTCGCTACTGGAATGGGCTGCCCGGGGAGGTGGTGGAGTCACCATCCCTGGAGGTGTTCAAGGAGGGTTTGGACGTGGCACTTGGTGCCATGGTCTAATCTCAAGGTCTGTGGTAATGGGTTGGACTTGATGATCTTTGAGGTCTCTTCCAACCTTGCTTATACTGTGATACTGTGATAACAGAAGCCTTCTTAGAAGCTTACTTTTGCAAAGCCAGTTTTGCCAGACTGTTATAACAAATCTACTGATGGATGGCTTGTAGCAGAATTCATTCACAGCTTCATCTGTCTTCTTCAGCTTCCTAGGAAATGGATCCTTGTGATGTATGCTGTTATTTCTAGCGTGTCACATAGGGTACAGTCACGAGCAGCTTTGCTTTGGAGCTTTCCTTACAGAGATTATGGCAGAATGTGTCTTTCAGTACCCCTTTGGTAATGTTTCTGATACATTTGTGTGATGATAATGATCATATTTTCATTGTGAAAGGCTGAAATGCAGGAAACAATACGGAAATGTTCTTAGGAATATTTTCCCAAATGGGTAACAATTGAACAATGTGAAGTGACTGTATGATGGAATGATTTAAGATCTAAATAGGTGTTTGCTAAACGCTTGGTCTGATTGCCCAATGAAACAAGATAATTGAGTGACTAGGTAACACATAAGGTCATGATAGCAAGATATCTAAGGAGCAGTTAGGTTAAAAAAGAATGAAGAAAAAAAGAAACTGCAATATTAAATTTAAGAAAGTGAAGGGGAAGAAGAAATTTGCTTATGGAGGTAGTATCAAAAGAAAGGAGCATAAAGAGCAGTGAGAGAAGATAGAGATGTTGTAAAAGTAGGTGATCTGCTGTTACTACAGAGAAAGATGGGTACGTGGCTTTATGATCTTCAGTACTGGGCTAGTGGGCAGCACAAGTTAGGTTTGATTTGATTGGACCTTCTGGTACAGAGATGATCCACTACCCATTATAAAACAAATGTAAACAAAATCCTGCTGTATGAATGCTCAGCACTTCATGTCATGTGGCTTCACAGAGTCCTTGATACAGTTGTTAATTTGGAGCCCTCATGCTCAGTTGTCATAATGGATGTTAGTTCTGTGGCTTCAGTTGTCAGACCATGGGACTGCACTTACTGGTGAGAAATGTAAGCTAGCAAAGCTGAGAAACAGAAGGTGCCTGAACAAGTGGTTTAGTTAGATACTCAAGGTCATTTGGACTGGACCACTGCCCCAGTGTGTACAGACTTGCCAAAATGGACTGCTGTCGAAGATGCAGGAACATGAATGAAAAATAGTCCTGCAAATAGGGCTGAAATACCCAAATAAATCTGATACATTTGAGGCCAACTGCATCATTTCTGAGCTTAAACACAGTGCCAGGCTGTCTTTTTGCGCAGAACATTAAAAACTGCTGCTGAGAAGTCATGGTAGTTGAGGAGTAAGAGCCAAAATAGTGTTCTAGAATGAGGAAATGGTAAAGAAAGGGAAATTTCACCAGAGAGTGAATGGTGAAAAGGCTAATGGTAGAGGCAGGACACAGACCTGCCCAGTATGTACTCCATTTCTATCTGTTGCTGTAGAAGCAGTTGGTACTGAGCAGTGGGCATGTCTTGCTGGACTGCAGTGCCAGCTGTGTTTTATTTTGGTATAGTTTCTTGTTAAAGCAAGACTTTGTGCTCGGGAGGGATTGTGACCTTGGATGCTGAGGGCTATGATGGTCCCAATGTCATGTTGCCTTGGATAGCAACAAGTACTCTGGCATTGACCTTTTCCTCTTGCAGTAAGGCCAGTAGGTTGTGAATTTAGCCAAGTGGCTGATATGTAATCTGCTATGTCTTCTTACAAAAGCCTTGGAGAGAGTTTTGCCCTGCTTTTTCTTTTAGTGCAGTGTTTTCCTATCTGTCTTTGCTTTCCAGGCCCTTAAACGCTTTCTGAGGAGTGTGGATGTGTGTAGTAATTAGAAGCCTGCTGACAGTCTTGCTTAATTACTCTTGTGAACATAATAGACTACTGTAACCATGCATGGAGTGTGGGACGTAGCCACAGTTCTCCTGCTTCTGTCTACCTTCAGCCAAACTTTGTCATAGCCTTGTCACCTGATGATTTTCATTATGCAAAGTGGGCTCTGTCTGTTCTGGAGTATAGTGGGTTTTTGGTTGTTTGGGGTTTTTTTTTGTTTTGTTTTTTTTTTTGTCAGAGAGGCAATCTTTCAATAATTTGAGGTTGATCTCTTGGTAAGCTTTCTGTGTCATGGCAGAGACTTCAAAGAGCTCTGGATGGTTGCAGTGAGCAGAGCTTGGCTGTGTTGTGTTCAGTGACTTGTGCTGGCAAACCAGAGGTGTTCTGCACTATGGATCAGTCCTAGCATTTTATAATACAGTGTTTCTAGGATTGGAATTTTAGGAGTAACCTAAGTATGGAATAGGTGCTCATAGTATTTGCTAGATTTTTGAGTGTTTCTGGTCTACTGTAGATGGAGAAGGGACACGTTTTTGCCATTGTGATTTAATAAGCATTTAATGAATTATATTCAGAATGTACATTAGTAAATGCAATTTGGTTGCAACTCTGAACTTGCCTTCTAGGGGAAGGAAAGTGTTGATTAATAACTTTATAATAAGAGGTTTTATACAAACAAATATAAGTAACTTGTCACATGTATGACAAAGCTCTGTTTTCTTCCTTCATTTATTTAACCTGAGAAGAATGGTGTATCTAGTTTGCCTGACCTTTCCGGAGTCTGTCTTGGAAGCGGTGTGGAGGAAAGGAAGTCTCAGGATGTTTAGTAAAAGCTGTTACTGAGTATTTTAAACAGGTTTACTTTTCACACTAAAAGCTACCATCTACTGACAGGTGCTGCTAAAAAAGCAACAAATCACCCCAAAACCCTAATTACTTTGTTCCATAGCATGTTAGCTGCAGGGACTCTCACCTTTATACTTCCTTATCAAGTACCAGCGAGAGTGTCTCACATACTGACCTAATCTTCAGGCAATTCTTACTCTGCCACAGTTTGTCCTTTTCCACAGTAGATTCAATCACTGATGGTGTTTAGCTTACAGAGAAATCGTGTGATTCTGTTCAACATGGCAAAAATTCCCTCTTTCCAGAATAAGGAGACTAAGGTACGACATTTGGGCTGAGAGAATGTGATTTAATTTTGAGTAAACTGAAAAAAGTTCCTCTTTTTCTACAGGTGAAGTTCTAAAAAACTTAAATAAGTTCTACAAAAGAAAAGAAATCCAAAGACTAGGAGCAGAAAATGGATTAGATGGTAAGAAAATGTTCTAAGTTTGGTTTGGGTTTTTTTTGGGGGTTTTTTGTTTGTTTGTTTGTTTGTTTGGGTTTTTTTTGTGAAATCTGTTTTTATTCAGGTGGATCTGATCTGTTATGAGTCTTACAACGCTGCTTGTTTAGGATATCTCTATCACTTGGTTGAAATAAATTTACTGGTAATATCACATATTAAAGTGCAGTTTTTTTAATGGGCCACTTCAGTGTTTTGTTGGGTATTTACAAATAGGTTTTGTGATCCCAGTAACATTCACCTTGCGTCTGTTTTTTGTTTGTTTTTTTTCCTCAGCCCGTCTGTTTCACCAAGCATTTATAAGCTTTAGGAAGTATATAATGGAATCCAGTTCTGTGAGTGCTGATTTGCATATTATTCTCAATGATATATGCTGTGATGCAGGCAAGTATCTGGAGTGCTTCTAAAATAAAATATGCTTCTTTTTATTTTGCTTGGTTTTGACATCTATGCTTACCTGTGGACCCTTCCACTGTGCTGTAAAAGAGGTTAAAAATTACTGTTTCCCCATCAAACTTTTGTGCCCATCCTATGGAGTATTTTCTTCTTGCATTTTCTGAAGCGGGAACAAAAGAGGTGGAGGTTGCAGGAAGAAGCAGCCTGTTCTGTAGCATCCGTTCACTGCTGAAATGCAAATTGTACTGTGCCGTTTCTCTCCCTTTAAAATGCAGTAGTCACTAGGGGGCACTTGGAGAGCTTTCTCCTGGCCAGGTGGCTCCAAGCGCTTGGGATGGCAGCTCGGTGACTGCTGTTCCCTGTGGCGTGAAGAGGGGTGATGTTTGCTTGCTCACTGCATCGGAGTGTTGTTATCAGTGGCACTTAGTTAAAGGCTGATGCTAGTTAGCAGCAGAAAGCCTTCTCCTCAACTTAAATGGCAGAAGATGTATAGTAGATGAAGAGCTGTAGTAGATGTGTTTTTTAATTATGGTAATTTAAAAGATGTTGAGGTACTGGAACGTGTCCAAAGAAGGGCGACGAAGCTGGTGAGGGGCCTGGAGCACAGCCCTGTGAGGAGAGGTTGAGGGAGCTGGGGTTGTTTAGCCTGGAGAAGGGGAGGCTCAGGGGTGACCTCATTGCTGTCTACAGCTACCTGAGGGGAGGTGGGGGTTGGTCTCTTCTGCCAGGCAACTGGCAACAGAATGAGCTAACACAGTCTTAAGTTGTGCTGGGAGAGGTATAGGCTGGACATTAGGAGGAAATTCTTCACGGAGGGAGTATTTGCCATTGGAATGGGCTGCCCAGGGAGGTGGTAGAGTCGCCCTGGAGGTGTTCAAGAAAAGACTGGATGGGGCACTTAGTGCCATGGTCTAGTTGATTGGATAGGGCTGGGCGATAGGTTGGACTGGATGATCTTGGAGGTCTCTTCTAACCTGATTCTATGGTCAGTTTTGTCTTAAAATGTAAATGTGTAGATGTAAAATATTTACCATTTTGGGAAACTTTTAATATTAGTTATGCATAAAATTTTCCATGTGATTTCCTCATTTCCATTCTCTTATTTCCTTATTTATGGTCATTGTTTATGGATGCCTTAAAACTCAACATATATAGGGTTGTTTATAGTGTTGCTTGTAGTGTCAGGTTTGAAGTTTTTCAGTTGAGTTATCCTTGTCCAAAGATGATAATTGAAAATAAAACAATTTTTTAAGTTCCTACAATTTTTCACAATAATTTTGATTCATTGAATACTAAATTTCAATTAAAACAAAAAGCAACAAATCACTGCTCTTTTTGGGGGTAGTGTGTGTGCATGCTTAATGCTAACAAATTTTTAGATCCATCTAGCTCTGGAAATTGATGAGAGCTGAAGTGAGACCTTTAAAACCAAGTGTCTACTCTGAAAACATTCAGAAGAGAGAACCTGAATGTCTCTCCAGAGTTGATTTTTCTGTTCTTGTTTTCCTGCCTGAGAACTGAGACTCACAACTGTAAATCAGCATCCCAAATCCTTCTGCAGTGAAGCTGCAAGCTATTCTGTTTTGCTCTGGTTACTCATAAATGCACTTTGGAAACTTTTGTTCCAAGGCAGCACATGAATTGAGGAAGAAAAGCCTAAAGTGTTCTTAGGACAGAAAAACGGTTTCTCATCCATCCTTTTCAGACTTGTAAATTCTATTCAGAAGTTCTCTAAAGATAAAGGCTTAACCAACTGAGATTCTTTTTGTTCGTGCTGTAGTGTTAGTGTTACATTGCTTAAGGAGTCCAGGTACACACATTTGTTTGCCTTTCTGCCAGTGAGATAATTACCGAACTTTCTGGAGAGCCAGAAGCTGAAAGAATCACAGAAGTGTGTGGTGGGAGTAGTAGAAATCTTCTTTTAAATATTATTTTACTTTACTCTGCCCTGATAAGACCTCACCTGGAGTACTTTGTCTAGCTCTGGAGCCCTCAGTACAGGAAGGACATGGACCTGATGGACTGAGTCTAGAAGAGGGCCACAAAAATGATCAGGGGGCTGTAACACCTCTCCTACAAGGACAGGCTAAGGGAGCTGGAGTTGTTCACCCTGGAGAGGAGAAGGTTCTGGGAAGACCTAATAGTGGCCTTCTGGTACCTAAAAAGATCCTACAAAAAGTCTGCAGAGGGACTGTTTCCAAAGGCATGCAGTGAGAGGATGAGGCCAATGGTTTGAAATTAGAGGAGATTTAGATTGGATGTGAGGAACAAGTTCTTTACCATGACAGTGGTGGAACACTGGAACAGGTTGCCCAGGGAGGTAGTTGAGGCCTCATCCCTGAAGATATTAAAGGACAGGCTTGACAAAGCTCTGAGCAACCTGATCTAGTGGAGAATGTCCCTACTGACTGCCGGGGGATTGTACTAGATGACCTTTGAAGGTCCCTTCCAAACCATTCTATGGTTATTATGAAGATGCACACCTTCAGACAAGCATGCACACTTTCTTAAAAGGGTTTCTCTTCTAGGTCACGTGGATGATCTCTTCCCCTTTTTCCTGAGGCACGCAAAGCAGATCTTTCCAATGCTGGATTGTATGGATGATCTGCGCAAGATCAGTGATTTACGGCTACCACCCAACTGGTCAGTGTGCTTAACTGGTTGCAGAATTTGCTTTTCTTAGTGTCATAGAGTTTCATAGTCCGTGGATGAGTTTTATGAGGTATAATTGTGCTACGTTTTCAGTTCCATTTCTCTGTTTTTACAATAATTCATGTCAGGAACTCTCATCTTTGTTCCAAGATACATTGTGTGCAGGTGTGGGAGTTACCCACCCACCTACATGGTTAGGAATTTACCCAGACTAACTCAGTTGGCTGGAAGTTAAGGAATGAAGCTGTATTTATAGCTTGGCACAATTTACAAGCATATATATACATACAATATATATATACAGATATTTACAGTTATATACAGTAATATACAAGTTAAAAGTAATACAGAAATACAAAACCCCTTCCTGAGCAGACAGACTGCCCAAGAGGGGCTCCTGACCAACCTCCCATCTTTTTTCCACCCTCTCCCTTACCTCAAAATCTCCCTTACGTGCAGGGTGAGATGGGAAAGGTATTAGAAAAATGATTAGTTTGAGTTACACACATTGATGCAGAGGAGTTAATACAGCAAGCAGGCAGCCACAGAGTGACCTTATCTTTGTGTTCCTGTTTCTGTATGTCTCAGCAGAACAAATGGGTGATACAGACATCACTATTATTTTCTTTTCACAGCCAATGATCTAATTTTTCTCATTAAAATATTCCAGTTAGCCTCAAACCAGCACACATTGCAATCAATTAAAAGGAAACTAAGATTATATATCAGCTATGAAAGTTGCTGGGTTGGTATTACCTTTCCAGAAAGCTGTCTTCTGGCTGTATGTGTCGGGGAAGCAGCACTCCAGAACATTAAAGTGTTAAGATACCCAAGGAGAGAGGCCACAGTAATGAGAATGATTTTGAACACAGTATGTGAACTCCACTCTTAAGTCTTTAAAAGCATTTTATTGTTTAGAAGATGAGCGTATAAGACATAGTAACCTCTTCATGCTGTATTTAAGAACTTGATCTAGAACTTGATCTTTCAATAAACATTAAAAAGTCTATTTATAAATAGATGTTTAAGCTAATTTGCAGCTTTCCGTGGATCAGTGTCCAGAATGCCTGATCAGTGTTAAACAGGTATGCTTTTTTGTGTGTATGTTTTAGGTATCCAGATGCCAGGGCTATTCAGAGAAAGATAATATTCCATGCCGGTCCTACAAACAGTGGAAAGACTTACCATGCTATCCAGAGATTTCTGTCAGCAAAATCTGGAATATACTGTGGTCCGCTAAAACTTCTGGCTCATGAGATCTTCCAAAAGAGTAATGATGCTGTCAGTATGTTATATTACTTACCTAGTACTGGGAACGATGTCATGAATGCGTATTTGTGAAGTCTTGTTGTTGTATAAGGTGGTCTGTGAAGCAGTGTGCTTGAACAGGGCCCTTTGCTTTGTGGTACTGTCAGCTCCTGAAGACCAGTTGTGAGTTTCTGCTTTAGGTATGCAGAGTGGAACATCATTTCCCCAAATGGAGCATCACTTTCCCCAAAGCACATGCCATGCAGTCATCCCTTTAACCTGCCTCCATATTCCTGTAATTTTTACCTCCTTAGGTTTAGCCAGGTTCTGTTGTTAACTTTTTTGTGTGGAAAGCATGGCTGCTTCTGCCCATGACCTTTATTTTAGTTTGCACACAAGAAATTACCCATGCTTAGCTCCCCTCTTCTGTTATAATGTTTAAACTTATTTCACTCAACCACCTAATAAAAAGTTCTGCAGCTTCAGATGTGTTGAGTTAAAGAGCAGTGCCCTGTATCGGGTCCCTAGAGGAAGCTTTCATTAGTACTTTAATTGCTTCCAGCATCTTTTTGAAGGCTCCTCAGCAGTGCGTTTCCAGTTGCACAGAACCACACCAGTTCTGAAGCATTACAGTTATTCCAGTTAGTAATGCAACATCACAGTATCACATAATGTTGTATGCATGGTAGTGTTTACAAAATTATATAGTAAGGATAGTGAGACACTGGAACAGATTGCCCCCTCCCTGGAGGTGTTGAAAGCCAGGTCGATGAGCCATTTAGCAACCTGGTCTAGTGGAAGATTTCCCTGTCCATGGCAGGGGGAGTTAGAACTAGGTGATCTTTAAGGTTCCTTCCAACCCTAACCGTTCTGAGTCTTGTGATTTCTCTTCTTTTGGTCAGTCCTTGATTTAGAATTTGTAATTCCTGTTACTGATTTATTAAAGCAACATGTAAGAAAGATTGGCTTGACCTAGGAAGGTACCTGTAATGTGCAGTGGTGAATATGGATACCCTGTAGTGATGTTCCTTGTTAGCAGAGTTACTGTATTTTTTCCCCGTGTGTGAGGACTTTTTGTTTGGCAGCTTATGGATCATATATAGCCCTTGAGGCTTGAACGTGGCTTTCCTGCATGGCTCTGCAGATGGCTGTAGATATGAAAGGAGCAGCCACCTGACTGGGTTTCAGTGAGTGTGGAGCTAAGAGTGTTAGGCTCTGCTGTCTGTCACAGCTAGTCCTCTTGCTGTGTGAGTATAAGGCAGTAGGTGAGACACTTGCCAGGGCAGCCAGAAAATGAACTGGCAGAGGCTGAAGCTTGCAAGGCTCCTTCACTGCTGGGCCATGCTTTATGAGCCTCTTGCGCTACAGCTTTTCTGACAGTTCTCTTGTTGCAGGTGTGACAGCCCTGAAATGCTCACAGGAAGACATAATCTCCTATGGGAGTGGGAGAAGACACTTAGTTACAGTTACTACCTGCTCATTAGACCTTTCAGGTGTTAAGGGTAGGGCACAAGTCTCTAAAGGCTGAGTAGTTCTTTTCTGGATAGCTTCCATTACACTGTCTTAAAAGCTGCCTTAAGAAACTGATGTGTTTTTTTTTTTTCCCTTTGGGAAGGAGATTCTGTTGTGTTACAGAAACTTAACATGAGTTTTCTGAATTCCTTTAGAACGTGCCGTGTGACCTGGTGACAGGAGAGGAGCGTGTCTATGCCAATGAAGATGCCAGACAAGCCTCTCATATTGCTTGTACCATTGAAATGTGCAGCACCAATACACCCTGTGTGTACATGTAACTGTTTCTGTCACATCTGTGTATCTGTGTGTGTATTACTGCTTGGATCTCTGAAGTACCCAAACTATTACTTCTCACTCTATTTGAACAACTTCTGGACTATGCTAGGGCAGTTAATTTTATTCATCTGAATTGGTGCTTGAATATTTTAAGGGCAGAAAATAACTACCATCCTTTTGGGGCTCTGTTACTCCTCATTCTCAAAAAGTTTTTAGCTTTTTTTTGGGTTACACCTCCACTGCAGTCCATGAGATAAGGAAGATTTAATTTCTAGAAGGAGACATCAGTTAATGTCAAATTGCTGAATTCTTTCTAAAGACAACTGGCTTAAAATGCATAACCACTAGTTTTTCCCATGTATATGTCAGTGCTTTTTGTATTGCCTCCTGTGGATTTCAACAGACCTAACGCTTGTCAAAACATTAAATCATAACATTTATTTTAAAAAACTAGACAGATTGCAGAGGAGAACAGAAGATATTTTTCAGTTGTTTGGGTTTTTGTTGTTCATTTAAAAAAAAAATCATGTAAGGAAGCATGAAGCATAAATAATAGCAAGATTTACAAACTTCATTTGTTGTTTGTCCTTTTCCCTTGAGCTTGCAACCCTGTTGTTTTGAAACAGTCCTGTTGAATCTCTTAAAGGGTACCAAGAAAATTAAGTTTTGAGTCCACTCCTGTTCCCACTGAAATCAGTGGCAAAACTGCCAATGAGCAGTTAGTGAAAGCTGCATCATCTCTAAATAGCTCTTTGGTGGTAGAGGATTAACTTGAGAAACTTCTTCTAGGAAGCCTTTGAGTTACTTTGTGTTGTATTGCTGTTCTAGATGCTCTTCTTGGTGTACCATATTTGTCTTTTTGTTTTAAGATGAAGTTGCTGTGATTGATGAAATTCAGATGATCAGAGATCCTGCCAGAGGGTGGGCTTGGACAAGAGCTCTTTTAGGTAAGCATGTTTAAGGTGACTATGATTCTGTGATTCTGTAAATGGCACAGGAAATTCAAGCACAGCAGTCAGTGTATTCTTAAGTGGTTACAATATGTGATGAGAACTAGAAGTTAGTATTGTTTCTTCATGTGTTCTTACAGCAAGTTAGAGATACTGTGCCTCAAAGGATTTGTCTGTATGGCAGCAAGTTACCTGCCATGTTTTACTTAGTGTTTTTAAAATACTTTGTTCTCTTAAGTTATACAGATGCCTCTTTTAGTTTGACTTCCTTGGATAATAATGGAGTCTTTTTTTGTTCAGTTAACACAATTTTCCAGCAGTTTTATTGTGCAGAGATACTGTTAAATGTGTGGCAACACAACATGTTAAATATTTGATAGTTTTAATCCAAACGGCTCATTTATAGAGCTCCATTTTTCTATTAAATTTTCAGAGGAATGCTTCTTTTGATAATTTTGGACTCTTTCAGGAGGAATTTTTGAAACTCATTTTGCCTCAGATTTTGAAGAGAACTTTGGAATTTGAATTCTGTTCTGTCTTCCCCCCCACCCCTTCCCTTCAGTGCTTTTGATCATAGAATCACTGAGGCTGGAATAGACCTTGAAGATCATAGAGTCCAACCATGACCCACCAACTATCACAACCACTAAACTATATGCTGAAGCACCACATCAACACACTTCTTGAACACCTCTAGGGATGGTGACTCCACCACCTTCCTGGGCAGCCTATTCCAATGCCTGACCACTCTCTCAGTAAAGAAGCTTTTCCTAATGCTCAATCTAAATCTCCTTTGGGACAATTTAAATGAATTTCCCTCTCGTTCTGTTGCTAGTTACTTGGGAGAGGAGACTAACACTAGCCTCACTACAGCCTCCTTTCAGGTAGTTGTAGAGAGCAGTAAGATCTCCCCTCAGCCTTCTCTTCTCCAGGTTAAACAACCCCAGCTCCCTCAGCCAATCCTTGTATGACCTGCCTTCCAAATCCCTCACCAGCCTTGCTGCTCTTCTCTGGAAATGCTCCAGGTCCTCAGTGTCTTTCTTTTACTGTAGTGCCCAGAATTCAACACAGCACTCCAGCTGTGGCCTCACCAGGGCTGATTACAGTGGCACCATCACTGCCCTACTCCTGCTGGACACAATGGCATTGATCCAGGCCAGGATGCCGTTGGCCTTCTTGGCCACCTGGGCAGACTGCTGACTCATATTCAGCTGGCTGTCCACCAGCACCCCCAGATCCTTTTCCAGTGGGCTGCTTTCCAGCCACTCTTCCCCAAGCCTGTAGCATTGCTTGGGGTCATTGTGACCAAAGTGCAAGACCTGACACTTGGTCTTGTTAAACCTCATTCTGTTGACTTCAGTCTATCTATTTAACCTGTCCTTCCTGCCCTTGAGCAGATCAACACTCCTGCTCAATTCAGTGATCCTTCACAGAATGAATTATTACTTCTTATTTCCCCTCCCCCCCCTTTTTTTTTTTAATTGTAACTGCAAGGGAAGGTCATGCTGAAAACAAAGCTCTTCACTTACTGTGGTTTGGGAATTAGTAAAACAGTAGTAATACTTAAAACATGCTTAAAGCTTTGCTCCGTTTGCTCTAATGGATTTCCAAGCATCACTTGCTGATATGAAACCAAGATCAGTTCTAAGGAAGTAGTATTGTGAGAGAGGCCTTAGGTACTGGTTTGGGATGTTGGAGGAGGTAAAATACAGTCCTCAGTGAGTTTAGCAAGCAAAAGGTAATTTTTGGGTAACTCAAGTCAGCTGAAGGTGCTGTTGTCTATAGATGAATAACATTCTGCATTTTATTTCACTGCGTTTTGTTCAGGACTCTGTGCAGAAGAAATCCATGTTTGTGGAGAACCTGCTGCTATTGACTTGGTGACAGAGCTCATGTACACTACAGGGGAGGAAGTTCAAGTAAGCTTTTTAATTCATTAAAGTTACAGATAGAACATAAAGTTTCTGTCTGCTGGAAAACAAGCTAAAATTGAGAGTCTTTTGTGGGATATCCCTGGTCAAAGTTATTCTTGTAGGAGTTCTTACTAAAATGTTTCTGAATTCCTGTAAACTAAAGAAGATGTTTCAGAGTAGTTTTTTTTTCCTTTTGGGTTGTTTGTTTGCTTGGGGTTTTTGTTATTGTTGTCATAGTGGTATGATTTTGTTTAAAGAAGGTAATTGCTTTGCTGAGGAACAGCTGTTAGGGGCATTATTTACAGTTCTGTTCTTCCTGGAAGCCTGCTGAAGTTACTGGGTGTATTGATAGTTATTCTCTATATAGTGAGGAAGGCACTTCCAGGAAACAATGACTGAAGATCTCTGAAACCCGACTTTGCTGTCATTTTTTTTTTTAATAGGTTTTAGGGTGTTTGGTTTTGTGGCTTTTTTTTTTTTTTTTTCCTCTTGGGAAGATTCATTTGTGAAGAGTCTTCAAAGACATAAAATTTGATTCTCAGAAAGTCCAACTTGCCTGATTTCCTGGTGAATTAGCTGTAGTTTTAGATGTCTGTGTATGCTGAGGTGTGTTAACTCTGAAAGGAGAACAGTTACAGCATTCAGATGACCAAGCAGAAACAGACTCTTGTTTCATGATAGAATTGATGCATAGCCTGTATACTTCTTTTCTCGAACCTTGTTTCTAGATAAAAATAAATAGTTCTTTTGCTTCAGAAAGCTGTGTCTTTCTCAGCTTGGGAAGTGCTGGCAAGTATGCAAGTGCATGAGGTGTATGTCACCTACTCCCCAGGAATTACCCCTTCAGACCTGTGAGAAGCCCCTTAGTGTTTCAATCAGTCGTGATAATAACCATGCTGGCTGATTTTCCTTGGTAACTTTTTGTTTCAAAACATAGTGTCTTTAACAACTCCTTTGATTTTAGGTCCGAAACTACGAGAGACTCACTCCTCTTACTGTGCTGGATTATGCCTTAGAGTCTCTAGACAACCTCCGTCCTGGGGACTGCATTGTGTGCTTTAGTAAGAATGACATTTATTCTGTCAGCCGACAGATCGAAGCCAGAGGATTAGAATGTGCTGTCATATATGGCAGTCTGCCACCAGGTAAAGCACTCTTCCTCTTGATTTTAAGGCACCAAGAAGCAGAATGTTCACCCAAACTTTTTAAAATGAAGCAGTACTAGTTTTCTTAATTCTGCTAGAGAAAGTAATCAAGTTGCTCTGACTGGTGTTTTAATCTGGGGATTAGACCCTTGATTATGTGCTTAATATTAATCTTCAGATAGATGTCATTAAATGAAGTCTAACCACAGCTCTGAGAATTATTTAAATCCTTCCTGTTCCCTTCCCCCAAAAACAGCCAAATGCCAATCAAATAGCAATTTAATTTTTTTCTGCTCAGTCTGTTGCAAAGGCATTTGGCTTAGTGTTATGTTGTTTTGTAAGAAGAGATTACTACGTAAAGTGTTCTGTCATTCCATTTTAGGAACAAAGCTTGAACAGGCAAAGAAATTCAATGATCCTAATGATCCATGCAAAATTTTAGTTGCTACAGATGCGATTGGAATGGGACTCAATTTGTAAGTACTTGGGACAGGTTGTGGGCAGACTTGCACAATGTTTTCTTTTATTTTTTTGTGGTGTGAGCAATTCCTGCAGTAATTTTCTCATTTGTTTCTCCCCACTTTGGCTAATGTAGCTAGATGTTTACTGTCCAGATACCACAGTACAAAATTTTTAATTCCGAAGGAGTGATCAATTTGAGTAGAGCTAGGCTTTAATTTTAAAACTGATTCTAAGAATGAAATGGCTCACTTGATCCGATTCTGTGTGATCACAGGCACTATTAAGATCCTTTCAATTCACTGGAGTCAGCTGTGCTAGATTGTAAGACTGAATCTCTTGCGTTACTGAAATAAAGAGCAAGTTCAGTCCTGTTTCAGATGTGTTTTGTTGCTGAAGGCAGTGCAGTTCTGTTGCTAGAAACTGCTGGGGCAGGTGATGATGAGTGGATTGGGACCCTCATCAACACAATCACAGAATGTTAGGGATTAAAAGGGATCTCTAGAGATCGAGTGATGTGTGTAGGGATGATAATTCTCCTGCAACTAATCAGTAGTTCTGTGGTGCCCTTTAGAATATGTTTTGTCCAGCAGTATTGTCTGTGGTCCCTTAATTTATTTTTGGGGGGAGGGTAGGGGGTGTAAATGAACAAAGGACTTTCATTTTTGTGTAATAGGTTATATATTGGAAATGATTTGGCAAAAAAAGGATGCCTCTTTGGTTTTGTTCAAATATTTCAGGTGTATAAGAAGAATAATATTTAACTCTATAGTAAAGCCAACTATCAATGAGAAAGGAGAAAAGGAAATAGACTCCATTACAACCTCTCAGGCCCTACAGATTGCGGGCAGAGCAGGGCGTTACGGCTCATCTTTCAAAGGAGGGGAAGTCACTACCATGCATCGTGATGACCTCATGCAGCTGAAGGAAATTTTGAGTGATTCTGTTCGCCCTGTAAAGGTGAGAGACTCAATACACACATGCTCTGGAGCTGGTTTACTGTGTTCTGATTCCAAATTACTTTTGCCTTGTGCTTGTTTACAGGCTAGTAATAAAAATGGATTGTGTCATGCCAGAGTGACTTTGGAGGCTTGCAATGTTTCATTTATGTTAAAACTGCTCTTTTAAGAACTATAAAAGCTCAAACACAAGTTTTCAAATTCCAGATAAGGTTGCCTAATAAGCTGGACTCTGTAGAGTCTTTCTACATTTGTCTGCATTTTGTCTTTCTAGGTTTTGTTTCTGATGCACCAACTTAACCATACTGATAATTAATGGAAATCTTTGTCTTTATTTTTTCCCTTTAGGCAGCTGGCTTACATCCTACTCCTGAGCAGATAGAAATGTTTGCTTATCATCTCCCGGATGCCACTCTATCCAATTTAATTGTAAGAATGATCAAAAATATTAGCTTCTACTTCAACAATTAAGTGTTAATTTTGTACAAACATGAACTTAAAAGATGTGACAGCCATGTGTATATCTTTTCTCGGTTGGATTCTTCTGTAGCACAGCAATGCCTGTGGATATGTTTAAAATTCTTAACTTCTGTGCTACAATAAACTTGGAAGTTATCGAAGTGTGGAAATATGTTTACATGTCTTGAAGAGTGTACAACCATCTTTTCATTTCACTTTTCCCCAGTTTTCATAGACTCACAGAATGCATTGGGTTGTCAGGGACCTTTAAAGGTTATGTAGTCCACCCCCCCCCCATATGGACCTTCTAGTCTGAGGCTGAAAATATTAGAGATTAGTAAATTTATGTGAAAATTCCTGGGGAAACTGGCCTGATCCTGTTAGATTTCTGTACATCTGAGAGCTACCTGATTTTTTTCATTGTTCTGTTCACTTTAAGGTAAAACAATACCTGCTTAACTTTGAGAAAACAGCTTTTAGAGAATTTACTTGATGTTATCATGAAGCTGGACAGTAGAATTTTTGGAAGGCCCTAGAAACTCTTAAGGAAGAAATTTAGCTTCCAACGCTGTATTTAAAAAATAGTATCATAGGTGTTGGTACGTTGAGAAATTCTTAGCAGCTTCCATGAATTTAAAAGCATTTTATTGTTCTCTGCTGATGTGCTGCTGTGTAGCAAAGTGTATTTCTAACCTCAAGATAGAAAATTATGCTTGGAAGCCTCCTCCCACGCTTAGGCTGTTAACAGCGCATCTTGAACATTTTACGATTGAGAATTTCTAGGCTAGGATTGAAGTATTAAGATAAACCCCCAGGTTATTACTGATCTTTTAAGTATTCAGTCACATCAGAGGTGGCTGGAACACCTCTGCTATGAGGATAGGCTGAGGGAGCTGGGGTTGTTTAGCCCAGAGATGAGAAGACTCTCGAGGGGACTTCTATAGCTGCATTGCAATATCTGAAGAGATCCTGCAGGAAGGGACTTCTCATAGAGTATCTAGTAATAGAACAAGGAGGGATGAGTTTAAGCTAAGGGGGAGTAGGTTTTGGCTGGATCTTAGGAAGAAGTTCTTCAGTACAAGAGTGGTGGGACTCTGGAATAGGCTGCCTGCTGCTGGTGCCCCAGGTGTTCGAGGCCAGGTTGGATGATGCTTTGAGTCTAGTTGAGAGTCATCCCAGCCCACAGCAGGATGTAGATGATCTCTGAGGTCCCTTCCAACCTAAGCCATTCTATGATGCTCAGTGTTTCTTTGAAGATATTTCAAAAAATCTTTCAAAGATTTACACTAGAGAAATAATTTTGGAGGCCCATAAAAATTCCATCTGCAATGTGCAGTGGCATTTCCTTTTTCTCCAAACCTTGGATATATTTCAGGTGTTCTTTGAACTCCTCTGTTGAAATACTGTATTTGTCTTGTGATTTCTTTTCTTCCTAAAATAGATCTGTTCCTGATACTGGGCTAAAAATAACCTCAATTACTGAATCGTATGGTGTAAAGTTAGCTTTTTGGGTCATGCTAAGTGACAAAACCTGAAATAGGTTCTAAATATAGTAGTAGCTGATTGCTGTGATGGTATTCTTCAGACTTAGAGTGTTCTGGAAGTGTGTACATTTAATTTGTTACTCAGGAGACTAATTGGAAATGCTTTTAAAAAATTACAGTGTGCTGTGTCTTCTGCTCTGATCCTGTGTTACGAGAACTTAATGAAAATTCTGTTAAAAGAGTAGAGGGAACACCCCTGCCCCTCTCTTTGTTTTCTTTTATTATTGTGGTCAAATTTGGTATTTTAATCTCTCCTTTCAGTATAACTAGCCTTTGAAACATTGTTTGGATTGGTAGCACAAAGTTTAACAGGCCTCTCCTGCAGTAACAGCCTCTTTATCTGCTTATATTTTCACAGGATATTTTTGTGAGTCTTTCACAAGTCGATGGGCTTTACTTTGTCTGCAATATTGATGACTTCAAATTTCTGGCAGATATGATTCAGCACATTCCACTAAATCTGCGATCACGATATGTCTTCTGCACTGCACCCTTGAACAGAAAAGTGCCTTTTGTGTGTACTATGTTGCTGAAGGTTAGTTGTTTGCTGGGGTTTTTTTCCTCAAAAAAGTGGCATTTATATTGGAGCAAGTGGGTCTTGGTACATTGAGACTGTGTTTTGCTGCTAGATTTATTTTGGGTTTTGTCATTGAAGTATTTGAGAGCGTTCTTAAAGTGTTCAGAGGTAGGAATATGAGATAGGAGATGGTTATGTTTATTACGTTTATGTATATAAACATTGAAGATACATATAGAACTATAGAATTATCAAATTATTTGGGTTGGAAGTGACATCCAAAGGTCATCTAGTCCAACACCCCTACAGTTAGCAGGGACATCTTGCACTAGGCCCTGTTGAACCTGACTTTGAATATCTCCAGGGAAGGGGCCTCAACCACCTCCCTGGGCAACCTGTTGCAGTGTTCCCCCACCCTGATGGTTAAGAACTTGTTCCTCACATCTAATCTAAATCTCCTTTAATTTCAAACCTCTCATTGCCTCTCATCCAGTCACTGCAGGCCTTTGGAAACAGTCCCTCTGCAGCCTTCTTGTAGGCTCCCTTCAGGTACTGGAAGGCTGCTCTCAGGTCTCCCTGGAGCCTTCTCTTCTCCAGGCTGTTTTAATTCTGTGAGAATCACTTCTGTGAGAAGTGATTGTTATTTTGTGGTATAAATCAAAATTTGAGATAACATTTCAGCTGTTTACCTCAGAGAATCCTACTGTTTGCCTTGCAGGTGATCTTTGAACTGGGAGAGATCAAAATTGTGTTACGCAGTCACTTGTTTGTTTTTCAGCTTTACGCTACAACATGCCTAAAGTAGTTCTTAAAATGCAAGATGCTTCAGGGTGTTAGCTTGTCAACAAAAGAAAAGAATGTGGAACTGAGTATGACTGCTGATGTGGTGGTGTGGTAGAATTGCATGAAATTAAAACCTCAGAAAACACAGTGCTGCAAGTTGGTCTCAGAACGATGTCATTTCACTGGTCAGGTCTGGGTGAACTTTTCCACTCTGTCCCTAGAGCCATTATTTTGAGGAATTTGTAGTCAGCTGATTTCAGTTTTTCAGGATTACTAGCTTGGTTTGGGCCTGTTACTTTGTTAGATAGTATCACTTCTGTCCCATTTTAGAGACTGCAGTATATGTTTTTAATGAGTGTAGAAAGGAAACTGCTGTGGTGTCCTCATGTCACAGATATTAGACCTGTGCTTTTCAGAAACAGCTAATAAAATTACTTTTGAGTGCTTGATTTAAAGAGTTAAAATGTTATCTCTAAAAAAATGCTGTGCATTCAGACCCCAATTAATGAAGTTGCAGAGGGGCATAATGCGATGTCAGAGGGAATTAAACTGTTACAGGTGCCTGTATGAATTTAAGCCCCAATCTTAACTCAAAAATCCTTCTGGTGTCAGCCAGTTAGGAAGCAGTTACTCCCAGTCATCAATGCTCCTGGAAAATTCCAACTTAAATCTTATTTGGCTTGTTTATGTGTTAGAGCTGCGATTTCTGAGTATCAGAAGAGCTGATTTCTAGTGCAGATTAATCTGTTTGGGTTGTGAATTGTGTGTTTCCTAAGTCGGTAAACACAGAGTTTCCTCAGCGCTGGAGAATGTGAAACAAGACTATGAACAGAATAGAAGGAGGAGAAGGAAAAGAGACAAAGTCCATCTGCATTGCTAGATGAAATCATATGCCTTTAGTATTACTCTTTCCCAGATAGCTCTGTACTTATGTTGCTTAACTCTGTGCATGGCCCGTGGACAAATTGTCTTAATGAGGCCCTGGAAAGGAGAGGCGATTCTTGTGTTGAGTAATTAAGTAAAAGAATGTGTGGCATTTGGGCTGTGTAAAACAAAGCAGGTATTTTCAAAGCAGTATTCTATGTGTACAGACTCAAGGGAAATTTACTCATTTGGATTTCTTCTTCCCAGACTAACTGGATCTGCTTGTTTTTCAGTTTGCAAGGCAGTTCAGTAGAAATGAGCCCCTGACGTTTGACTGGCTCTGTCGGCACACCAAATGGCCTTTAGCTGCTCCAAAGAACATCAAAGACCTTGTACACCTTGAAGCTGTTCATGATGTTTTTGACCTCTATCTCTGGTTGAGGTATTGTCCTCATGCTTGAATATTATTTTTTGGTTTGTTTTTTTTTTTTCTTCCCTAATGTTTGTGACTTACAGTCCTAGAAAAGCAGTGTCTTCAAGCCTGTATATATGGGCTCCTTTGGCCCTTTAGAGGATCTTGACAGATGGAAGTGTAGCTATGTTGTTGTGAGCAAGTCACAGATTCTGCAGAGAACAGTTTGTGACTGACAGAGAAAGTTAGAAACAAGGTGATCCTGGACTGGTGCAGCTGAAACACCACTTAAAATACAGTGGCCTTCCCATGCAACACGTAATAATTTATTTTACTTTACATAACATCTATCTCATTTTTGTCCTTTGAATTAAAAGGTTTAACTGTGTGGTGTTTTGCCTCTCCTCAGTTACCGCTTCATGGACATGTTCCCTGATGCTGTCCTTGTAAGGGATATCCAGAAGAAGCTGGACAACATTATACAAGTTGGTGTCTGCAATATCACGAAGCTGATCCGAGCTTCACAGTCTGCAGTTGCTCCTGGCACAGAAGTTGTGTCGGAAGACTCTCCTATTTCAAGGACTAGGAGGGATAGCCGGGTGGTTTCAGACAGTTACAGTGCAAAAGCCCCAGAGGCACTCTCTATTGCGGTTGAGGTCCCAGAAGAAAGAAGAACAAGGAACCTGAAAGCTTATCGGTCTGCTACAAGGCAGGAGGATCTGAAAAGCCATGGACGTGGATCTCTTGCCAACAGGTTGCTGCGTGAAGGACTTTTAACACAGGAAATGCTGAGACAGCTGGAGAGCGAGTGGCAGGATCAGCACAGGAACGGTAGATCTGGCCATAGTTCTAAAAGAGATGATCAGAATAGCTCAAGGGAAAGGGGGAGAAAGAAAAAATAGAACCTCGTCCTGATTCTGTTTAGTTTTTATTCATAAAATAAAATACTATTTTAATAACAACTATGGCATTTCATGTTTACACTGCAGCTCCTTGATGTTTTTCCTTCTTCTGTGACCAGTTACATTGGGCAGAGAAATGGACTTTTAAAACCTCAGAGGCCATAGGTTTCCTTTTACCAGTCATGGTGTTAACCATAAGTGTATGATCTGCTGCTATGTGAAAATTTGAACTTGATGTCTTCTCGCAAGATATCCTCACATCGCTAATAAACATCAGATATTTCACTAGTCGTGAATTAGCTGCTCATTCCATCCCTTCCCAAAGGGCAGAGTTTAGCAGATAATGACCAAGTAATGAACAACCTGGCAGGAAATTGGGTAGGAATGGTGATAAGAGTCATGCGCCTCTAACCTTTGTGTCCCGTGAAAATGTGGAAGGAGGCAAAAAGCATTTGTGTTTAGTGCATTGGAGATGGCTAAATTCTGGCTGCAGGAGTGTTTGAGTAAATTCCAATTCTGTCATTTGATGGGTAATTACTGAAACAAAGCAAAATCTGTCCTTCCTCTTCAAATCGTGGGTTTTTTTCTACTGGGAAAAGCTCATCACTATTATAGGCAAAGTCTGGGAAGAGAGAAAAAAAAGCAAGCACGGACTGAGATTTCTTTGGGAGAGAAGCAGATGTTAGAGGCATAGGTATAACCTATCTTTTGAGAAATTCAGATGTCTGTTTCTCCTTGACTTTTCTAATTTGGTTTCCTACAAATTTGTTGTACTGCACTTCTTAAATGTGTGGTTTTGGGGGTTTTTTTTCTTCACATGCCAGTTTGTGACACCTTTATTTTGAGAGGAGACCTGAAATACTTAAGTTCATGTAACAGCTCGTAGTTGAAATAAGAGCTTGTGAGTTGATACTTGTGCTAGTAGTATTACCACGTACATATTGTGGCTATCATAAAAGTTAATCACTTATCACTTGAATGAAGGCTTAATTTGTCAGAACTAAATACTTGGGTAAAGGACTTTTTTCTCCTGATGAAGTGTCACTAAATAAATCTTAAGGCAGCGTACTGCCAGGCTATGCCTCTTCCATACACCTGCAGTTGCTCTGTCATATGCTTTTGGTGTGAGCAGCTTTAAGGTATGTGTTTGAGCTCCCAGCAGGGATACTGGAGAGTGGAAATAATCAGATGCTGAAACTGCGCTGTGTTCACAGAGGATGAGAAGAGGAGACTTAGGGGGACCTTATCACTCTCTACAACTACCTAAAAGGAAGTTGTAGTCAGGTGGAGGGGTCAGGCTTTTCTCCAAGGCAACTTGCAACAGGACAAGAGAGTGTGGTCTGAAGCTGTCCCAGGGGAGTTTTAGGTTGGATATTAGGAAGCACTTCCTCACAGAAAGGATGATGAGGCACTGGAATGGACTGCCCAAGGAGGTGGTGGAGTCCCTGGAGGTCTTTAAGAAGATTGGATGTGGCACTTGGTGGCCTGGTTTAACTGATGTTTTGGTGTTAAGTCATAGGCTGGACTTGATGATCTCAGAAGTCTTTTCCAGCCTCAGTGATTCTGTGAAATCTGTTTCATTGCTAGGATGTGTTGCTGGGACTGCCCAAGAAGAATAGTGCTACAGCAGCCCTTATTTTTGGGGCTCACTGAGTCTGCAGACCCCACTAGTATTAATGCTGGGATATTTGTAAAAGCCAGGATGAATTTCACTGCATCCAATACCTAACTCTAAAGTGATCCAGAACAGTTTCTGTACATTGAAAGTTTGCTCTGAATCTTTTTTGCATCTTCCTAGTATCAACGTTTTAATCTTCTGTCCAGGAACGAGTCTGCAGCAGTTTGAATAATGTTTTTGACAGCCATTTACCATGTATTTCATGTACTCTTCCCCCATTATTTTCTAAAAATCAAGCAGTGCATGAATACTTCTCATCCACATGATCTGCTGGCACTGCTGATTTCAGTGCCAGACTGGTGGAGGGAAGAGTTTTAGGTCCTTCCCCAGCTGAGCCCCATCCTTTCCTCCCTCAAGAGAAAATGAGCAGCTACATATGTGTGGCAGTGGCCATGTGAATGTTTTGATTTTTCTACTTTGCGGATGAGTAATTCTGCTTTGCTTTCCCAGAGTCCTTCCTGCCAGCCTCTGCTTCACAGCAACATGACTTGCACAGAAAGCAAGCTTGCAACTCACCCTTACTAATACTATTCAATTTGCTTATGTGATGCAGGTTACGTGCCGGAGTGGTGTCATTGCCTCCTTGTGTCCTTTGCACTTGACGGACTCCAAGGGAAGTTGTAGTTGCTCAAGCCTGCAGGGTTTCACAGCATGCATTTGCTTACTTACCTCTTGGACTGCAAACTGCGTGCTCAATCTGCAAACCACTGTTGAAACCACCCTGTGCAAGGACACATCCTCTGTTCTCTCTCTCTCTTGTTGCGTGCAGGGTTGGGTTGCAGGAGACCTGCATTGCTGCTGTGCTGTGCTTCCAGTCTGTTTTGATAATTTCATCCTTTAATTGTATGCTCAGCTGCACACTAACATGCATTTTTGAGCAAGGAAAGAGTGGCTGAGGCTCTGGGGTATAAGCCAGCCTTGTATTTGAGCAGCAAGCCTTGCAATAAGGAAGCTAAATGACTCTAAGCATTCTTTTTTGTATTTTGCTGAGATTAGCACTTGGCTTAACTCATTGCTTGTTTCCATAGTGACTCCATAGTAACTGTTTTAAGAGCTCTGAAGTTTATTCAGGCGTTTCCAGGCTGACTTTTTATGAAAGTTTTCTTTTCTTCTGAGCTAATGGCGTGGCTGTCATTGGCTCCCATTAGAATGTCTGCCAGATTGGTCCCATGCAGTATAATCCGGACTGGTGTGCAGAGCTATGCCAACTGCACATTTTTAACCTGCCCTGGGCAAGCAAGCCCCTAGGGGAGGATTGTGTGACCTCTTGCTCATCTTTGCTGGGCTGTGCCGAAACTTTTCCTCTCTAAACAATGTCAACAGCATTGTTCACTTGATCTGGAAATCGCATTCACAAAGCTCTTCAATTTGAGCATTCAGATATCCTGATTAATTTCAGGCATTCAAGTTACAGATGTTTGGAAGTTTATCAGTTTTTTGTGGGGTGACCACTTTCTGTTCTGAGTTTCGATGAATTCACAGGAATACAATGGGGAACAAAGGTGCCAGTGCTCAAGCGGAAACTTGTTTTCAGTGTTGGTCTTGAAAGCATAAGCGATGACAAAGAAGGGTTTCTCCTGGTGACTCACCTGTAGCTTTGTCCACTGTCTCCCTGTTAACCTGGGTGCCAAACTCCACAACCAACGTCACTTCCTCTGATACCTCACCAAAGATAGATCTGGTTTATTCAGCAATAAAATGCGTATTAATAATGGTACCTCTCCCTGGAAGTAACTGGTGCATATTTGGCTAACGTACTCAGGCATTTATCTGAATTTCCCCACTGTAGCTGTAGCTCCTTTTCTCTGCAGGCTTTTTGGTTGCAAGGCTGTGGGAGGTGGATGTGCTATGTGAGCACCAGCTTCTTCAGTGTTCTCCATCACGCCTTGAGGCAGGGTTTGGAGGGAGAACTGTAGGAGAAGGAAGTACAGTGTAAGGAGTTATAACTTTGAAGTCTTGTTTGCCCTTGAATAGGGGGTAGGGAGGGTTTGTGACTAACCTTTATTGGGTGCAACTCTACAAAAACTAGTAAACACTAGGTAAAACTAGTGTTACCTCCAGCTTCCAGGCTGCAAGCAATTGGAGGTGGTTCATTTCCCCTGTACTGGCCAGAATCCATAGAAAAGAGCTGTGACATATTTGGGTGTTGGGCCCTTGGTGCTTTGAACTGCTGTCTGCGTGGAAATGAGATCATGTCTTGTCTTTCCTTGCCTGAAGCTAGGATGCAGCAGGGATGAGCTAACAAGTGAGGCAGTGATGCTGACACGTCAGGTATTTCACAGAGCTTGCTGCCAGTTTAGTAACGTTTAGATCTTTGAGACCCTTTTCCAGTGGCATCCGTTAGAGAAAGAAAGAAAAGAGATAATGAGAAATAAATCTACTGTATTACAGAGACAATGAGCTCTGGATCAAAGTGGGATGGAGCTTGAAAGGTGATGTTTTCAATTTTGCTGGCCAGAGGGGTTGTGACTCCAATGGCATGGGTAAACAATGAGGAAAGAGACAGTCCCTCTGGGAGTCAGTGTCTGACTTAACGAGCCAGCAGTTATTAAAAGATGAATACAGGAGAAGTGAACCGTGCTTTCTGGCTGGTAGCATGGCTTTTTTTCTTCTTTCTCTTCTCCCTTTCTCTTGAAGATCAAAGGCCTAATTTTAGAATGAGCCCTATTTATGGACTGTTCAGCCACTCTGTCTGCTTTACTCTTGTTCTAGAATAGTGGAAAATAGAGCTGGTGGGATCTCCCAGCATCCAGAGCTCATCCCTGATGCAAGGCAGGAGGGAAGAAAAAGAAAAAAAAAACCAAACCAAAAACAAACCCCAAAAGCAAAAAACAGACAAACCTCAACCTTTTCTAGCAGAGGTTCTGTATGATTTGTGTCTGCAGAGGGAGTTCCCCTCCCTCATCTCTCAGTCTTTCCTCCTGATTAGAGGCTGAAAAAAATGTAACCTGTGACGACTACTGGTGTTCTTCCTGATCCACACCTTGACATGCTGTAGCTGCCAGGTCTGGGTGGGGTCCTCTTCCTGAGACTGATGTTGACTATAAAGTTGAGTGTTGTTCTGCATGTCTGTGAGTTATCCTCCTGTTTGTACAGCCCAGCACAGTGTACTTTTTTGACAAATCATGAGACTATGAATTGATGCAGCCAGAGCCTTTTTCTGCCAACTGGCTCTCGATCTGTGTAGACAATTCTGTGCTTTTCTTCAGTAGTTCTTGGTGATTTATTCCATTACTTGGCCTTTCCATCTCCCTCTAATCCCTGCTCCCTGAAGCTGATTTTCTAATTTTTCATAATAATTTTGAATAGTAAACTTGGTCAAAATTTTGAGTGGCAGTCATTTACCAGTGCAAGTATGTGTGCTCATTTCTAGCTGAAACAGCACAGACGGTGTGTGTGTAGTTTGAGAGGAAATCTCTGATTACCCCATGAGAATGGCTTTTTTTTTTGTTGTTGTTTCCTTTCTTTGTGTCAACATTTCACCCAGTTTCCTTTGGATGGTATTTCCATAGTCCGTATCATATGATACAGTGACAGAATCCTGGAAATACTTGTTGCATTCAGAATGAACTTCTGAGAGTAATAAAGGCTGTGTCAGATTCAGCTCTAGTGGATGAGGAAGCTGCTCTTGCTACAGGCACTCTGCTGCCAGTTAAAGGCATTCGTCATCTGAAAGCAGTCTGATGTCAATGCTGTTGGCTGCCAGCTAAATCTGTCCCCTCTCCAGGTTTTCTGATACTAAGGATCTGCACTGATCTGAAACTTTGTCTTCAGGAGGGGTGAAGGGAGAATAATCTGTGCAAAACCTCTCTGCTGGAAGTTGCGCAAGGAGTGTTTCAGCTGGGGGCAGGGGTCTGTGGGTCTCTTTGCTCTACACGGCTGAAACTTAATTGGAAGAAAGCTGCAGATAAGAGTGCACTGTGTGGAACTAGAACAGAGTTAATTCATGCAGAAAGAGCTTGTCTCAGAAGTGGGAGCACTGAGCAGAGGAAAGAAACCTCCTAAAATCCCCTCTTAACTTCCCAGGTTCCTTGCGGCGCTTTGCTGCACGTTGTGCTGGTGGGAGCTTGTCAGGAAGCAGGGTGAAGCAGGGCAGGCTGCGTAGCAACTACACTGTGCAGTGGTAACAATTCTCAAGTGGGGCAGTAACAAAATCGATTTTTCTCCCCTTCAGCTTGGCAGCTCTCCAGGTGCCTGCTCTGGCACAATGAAGTGTGTAGCTGGGGAGGGAGGGACTTCGGGTTGATGTGAAGGGGGGTGATACAAAGAGACAGAAGTTTAATCATTGAACCAATCACCCTGGATGGATTTATTTCTGGACTCGATTCCCCAGGAACTCCACTATCTCACCCTGAGGGAAATGCCTCCACTGAAGTTTCTCTAGCTCCAGCTTCGTGAATATAGACCTGTCGCTTTGGAGTTACTCACAGCATCTCTGTCACTACTGGCTCATCCATCTCCTTCAAGAAAATGTTTGCTGTCCATTTGCTAGCTTTCCATTTCACAAAGCTAAAAGAGGATCAAATCAAAAAGGTAAGACTGGCTAACTCTTCTTTCAAGAACTGTGTTACTCAAATTACTGTGTTACTGTGGGATCTGCAGTGTGTGATGCAGACTAGAGAATGGCGTTGTCTACTAGAGCCAAACGAGGTAAGAAGTATTTGGAACCTAAACCATCTGACCAGTGTGAAAATCGATCTGGTTAAGTGGTTTTACTTGCAGTTAGAAGTTCTCTTACAGTAAAGGAGCAAATGGTCTTCAGAAAGGGAAAAGCGGTGCTCAAACTTTTTTTTGTCTGGTGTGGTTTGGTGTAGTGCAGAGGGCAGAAAGGAAGCTTTTGCTGAATGCTTTTGCAAGTGTAATGTGGAAGGTGGGATTTCTAAAGCTAAGTAGGGGTAAGTCACTCGTATCAGAGCAGAGGTAGGAAAACTCCTGGAATCTTTGGGCTGGGTCTTTTGGGGCACAAGAGACAGTTCCAACTAGTGTTGGTGTGGGAGAATTGCCAGTGCCTCCTCTCTGGTTGTCTAAACCTGGATGACCACCCTGGCATTTACAGATGTGACCTTCAATTAAAGTAAGAAAAGCTCAAGGTGGCCCAGATCTGAAGCCATCAGTACTGGGAGGCAACTGCCTAGTGGCTCTTCATTCATCTGCTTTAATGGCTGTGCTGTAGTGGGCTTTTGGATATCCATCATAAGACCACATGGGACCTGTAAGCTTCTTGGGTCAGAGGTCCTCCAATTTTTAGACATGTTCCCTGTGGGTTCTCTGTTCTCCTGGTGTTTCTATTGAGTGCTTTCTGGTGGCTATTCCTGCCAGGCTCTGTCCTCTTGCTTTCCAGCCAGCTGGAGGAGGGGCTGCCTGCAGACGCGTGGCAGTGCAGGAGATCCAAGGTCCCCGTGGGTAGAGCTGCCTGCACTGCTGAGCTCATCAGCAAAGCCAGAAACACAGGGTTGTCTTCTTTGTGCCCTTTGCTTGTACCTTGTTCTTAGAGGGACTTCTTCCACTAACTCTGCTTTCAGGAGAAGCATTCCAAGAGAGTTCCTGGTATCTCAACAGTCAGGTGTCCTTGACTGTCTCTCAGGTCATAGCCTTTTTATCCCCAGAGTTTAGTATGATCATAAAGGAGTTCCAATGTCCTTTCTTTGTGCAAGGATCTCATCTAAGATAGTACTACTTCTTTTTACTTTTTTGCATGATTGGGTGGAATGACCTCTTCCGAGAAACATCCTGAATGTAGCTGAGGGATCACTTACCTGAAGTTAGGACAGTGGAGAGGAAGGGTAGATGGATTTTAGCAAAGCCGTTAAAAAAATGAAATCTTTCTGGGAGGCTAGGCAAACTAGCCCTTCCTGAAGGCAAGAAACCAATGCTCTTTAGAGTCCTCTTTTAAGAAGCCCTGAGTAGGCTGTATACAGCAGAGTTGATATTTCCTTAATTAGAAAGAAGGAATACCTTCTCATCTCCCCCTCCTCAGGCACATTTATGTTCTCACTGGTGGCAACAACAGTCTCCCTGCCATAGGGACAGTGCTGTTTGCATAACTGAGGAAATACACTTCAACACAAGGACTGTCCTTGTGCTGTGGGAGGAAGGCAGTGAGACAGTTTGGTGTTGCAAGGCCTGGCTGTTCCTGTGTTCATAAGCGAATGGCATCTGAGCAGGCCCTGCTCAGGTTGTAAATCGGGCTGGAGAGTCAGCAGACTCTCCTGAGCTCTGCCTTATCTACTGTCTTGGAGAGGACTATCTCCTCTTGTGATTGTAGGTAAACAGGGTGGGGAACGCAATTTCTGTGGGGAGCAGGGAGCTGCTGCATGTTCTCTGCAAACAGATGTGGTCAGTTTTATTACTGTTTAGTTTTGTTTTTGTTTTTTTTCCCCAAAAAACTTCTGTCACAAAGTTATTTGGGTCTGTGCACGAGTGCTGTATGTCTCCAGTCATTGTGTTGTTTTTATTTCTGGTGTGCCTAGCAAGGCAGTGCTGGTGTTTGGGCTGAGGTGATGAGTCCTACACAGTGATGTGACCTCAGAAAAGCCTCGGAGGAAGTCAAGTGCTTGTGCAAAGGAGAGCTACAAAGACAGATCTAAATAATGAGCTTTTCAAGGCACAGCTGTATCCAAAGGCAGCTGCTGCTCTTTGCCAGTTGCATCTTGAACGTTAAAGCTTTCTCCTGTGTGTGTACCTTTTGCCGTTAGGTAAGTGCTAGACTTACTTTCAGGGTCCTGACTCTTTCAGGTGGATCATTGCTGACCATCAGTTTAAAATGGGTCTGTCAAGAGGTAATTAGTTTACCTCATTAGTATAGGTGGCCAGTCCAAACAGCAGAAGAGGCCAACCTGTGTACTCTTCTGTTTAGACAATGCTGCCTTTTAAATCCTGCCTTGTTGCCAGAGGGACTTTTTGTGAATGTTCCTCCAGTTCACCAGACCTCCTCTGTAAGTAGGACTGATGAAAGGGTTGGAACAGATGAAGCAGCCTATTGGTGTAGCCTATGGTTCAACAGCTGAGCGTTTCTACCAGCAAAGCACTGGAAGCCATCTCACCTCTCTCCTCTGTCCACCACTTCTGACCTGAGTCTCATGTCATGAGGAGTAGGATGTTTGAGACGGTGGACATCCAGCTGTCTGGAGCACAGCATTATTGTGACTGCATCATGGTTGTTGAGCACCAAAGCCTGGGTCCCCAGTGGAAAAGCATTTGGATGTTGGCAGATTCTCCTTTTGCTGCATTAAGCCTTTGTTGTACCCAGCTAGTTTCTGGGCCACCTTATTTACAGCTGTGTATCCAGCCCTGCAGGTAAATATCAATCCAAGCAACATATGGTCCTGAGGAAGAAAACCTGAAGTTTTGTCCTAATTAAGCTGTACAGAAATACTGATGAGCTTCTCCACTAGATTATCTGCTAGCTTACAAAGTCATAGATGCTTTTGGTTCCCTTTATGTTCAACTGGCTTTTGTTTTGCTGTGTGCTGTGAATTATAGACCCTTAAGAAATGTTATTATTTGCAACCAAAAATGTGTTTTAGATGTAATCCTAGAATCACAAGAGAATGGAAGGCAGAACTGGAGTGAGAAAAAGGCTTTGAGCTCCAGCCTGGCATGCCAACAAAGCTAATTGTCTGTGGAGTGAAGCAGTGGCTGAATAGATGTTTTCAGGTTGTGGCTGACACGCTTGGGTACTGACAGCATTTTCTGGACCTAATTCAGAGAGGTCAAATTCTCACCGGGTCAAGATACTTTGCAGTTCTAGTTCATTATTTCTATAAGATGGTGTAAAAAAGGCTTGTTAAGAGTCTCAAGCAGCCTCATGGGCTTATGTATATTGGCAAGTTTGCTGAATCATCAGAAAAGATGGCCAGCTTTTTGACAACAAATCACCAAGGCTGCATTAAACATTTTCTAACCAAAGTCATCACAAGAGTACATCTTCTGACGATGTGCTGGAGCTTGCTTGTGTCAACAATCATAGAATCAGACAATCATGGGAATCTAGATGCTGAGGCCAAAAATGAAATGAACTTGTAGAATCAGGTGGGGAGTGTGTAGGTGGTTTGCACGCTCTCAATTTGTTACTTATATGAAAGGAATTATTTTGTCTCTTCAGGATCTACTTAACCTCATGTCCATCATGTCCCATGTGGATGGGAATGAGCATAGTAAGTCTTCAGCTTAGAGCAGGAGTGCTGCTGGAATTGTAGCCAAGGATTTTCAGAACCTTCATGTCAAACCGCACTCCTCATGGGTAGGAAGCTAGTGCAAGTGGCTAGGAAGTTCCTGCATGTTCTCTGCTTGCAGAGGCAAAGGAAGCCTCCCCAGCACACGCAGGAGAGTCCTTCTGTAGCACGCTTACCCCAGGCATCTGCTGAGCAGGAGGCAGCTGCGTGCCTCTTGGGTAACACCTCTCATCTTTCCAGGTTGACAGGTACCTGTACCACATGCGCCTCTCGGACGATGTCTTGCTGGACGTGATGGCTCGCTTCCAGGCCGAGATGGTGAAGGGCCTGGGGAGAGACACAAACCCCACGGCCACAGTGAAAATGCTGCCCACGTTTGTGCGCTCGCTTCCCGATGGCTCCGGTGAGTTCCTCTCCTCATCACAGCAGGGCTAGCTTAGGAGAATGATGTCTTGCCGCTAGTGTTCAAGGACAGCACAGCAAAGACATGGGGGCAGCCAGAGGCACCTTGTGCACTGCCCACCTCACCTCGAGAAAGCAGGTGTGTATTGAGAAGACAGCAGCCTAGGGAAGTGCTGGCAGAGGGGTTTTTACCTGCATCAGCTGGATTTTGACCCGGTGCTGCTTGTTTGAGGAAAATGACCTGCTAAGTGCTCCAAAGCCAACCTCTTTCAGCTCCGAATGTGGCTGTAACTCGTGCGGCCCTCGCTGCAGGAGCCATGGCTGGACACGGCAAGGGCAGCCTCTACAGCTCAGACGCTGCAGTGCAATGTGCTGCAGGTGTGGGGATGTGGGCAGTGCTGTGTCCTGCTGTTTATGCAGCTGCAGGGTGCTGGAGCGAAACTTCTCAAATTGCAAAAGGACAGCAACGTGTTCGCAGAGCTGTGACCCCTTCAGGGCTTCTAACAGCAGACTGTGCACTGCTTCATTGCCCCAAAAAGTGATCTCCTGCCCTTCCTTGCCTTCTGCATTGGGAGAATCTGTTTCTGGATGGGACTCTGCCAGAAAACAGTCTGCTCTGCTTCTGCAGCTGTATTCTTGTTTCTAGTTGTCCCTGAGACATGCAGTGGTGTCTTCTGGGAGGATGTGAGGTAGGATCCAAAGCCCTGGCTTGTTTGGAGAGCTACACACATCCAAAACAACTCTCCTGGCTCAGCTGGCTCGTGGCAGTGCGGGCTGATAGGAAATTATGTTTTTCCTAGGCTTAACCAAGTCTATTAATTTGTGTCTGGCCTAGGTCAGGAGGCAGTGTATAACAGCAGTGCCAAAAACTTGAAGAGAACTGTTTGCTTTGTATCTTGTTTTCATATGACTTTATTCCTTCTGAAGGTAATTTTCCTACAATTAAATGAGGAACAATGGCTTTAATGGCAAAATGGGAACATTTGGAGGCTAGTCCCTTGAAATGAAGAGAAGTTACATAAACTGCCTAGCTGGAACTGAGCTCTTTTGGTGCTGCCTTCATCAAAGAGAAAGAAATTTTAGCTTAAAACTTATCTTGGTGGCTGTCACTGGTCCTGAGGTCTTACATGGCACTGACCCTATCCTGAAAGAGCAGGGAGCCTTTGAGGTCAGGAGACTTACAAAACTGCATGTAGTGTCATCGCTGTTGCAAGACTTCATGTTCCTCGAGGCCAACTTAGGACAATGCTCTTCTGACCTGCATAACCTTTCTACCGGTCAAGGTTATGCTGCAGGGTCAAGCTGGTCTATGACTTATTGACATGCTGCCTATTTTAAGCATCACATTGNTCCCCCCCCCCCCCCCCCGCTATATTTACTATCTTGCAAAATCCTTCTTGGCTATTTTGTTTCCACAGAAATTTCCAGCTGGTTCAAACACCCCAGACTTGGCTGGATTTTTTCCCCTGTTTGCTCTAGCCTCCAACTTCCAGATTTTTCAGTGCCCTCAGTGTTTCTACTTTCAAGTGACCCCTGTGGAGCATCATTAATGGCCTGATAACGTCAGACTGAGTACTGTCAGGACTGTTTACTGAGTAACCCGATTTGTCCCCTTACCTTTGTGATATCTGACCGTGGTATCACAGATAGAATTTCCTGCTTCCTTCCCCAGCAGGGCCAGATTTGATAAAATTCACTCAGGCGCTTGGACTGTGGAACAAAGATCACGCAAGGCTGTGTACAAGCCACTGCGTTTTTCTTTTGGGAAGGGCCTTCTCCTGTGCTTAGGCTAGATAATTGTTTTATTGTAGCAGGGAGGCCAAGCTGTCCTCCCTCTGAGGTCTCCTGCTAGAGAAGAATGTGTTTGAGCTAAGCCGACTGAACAAGTAGGCAGTGCTTTACAGAATCACCTAAAGGCATTTGGAAACGTGTTCGTTGACTTTGGGTGGTAAATTAGTCTTGTCCTGCTTGAGAGCTGACTTCTGCAGCAAGGCCAAGTCTTAACATGTGTCTACAAATCTTGCATCCTTTTCTGGATGTAGGTATTGCTCTCCCATTTGTCCACCTTTCAGGTGTATGATTTTGCAATCCGTGTGCTCTGTTTGGCTTTGAAGTCACATTGTGCCCCTCCTGCTGAGGAGCTTATTCCTCTGCAGCTTGAAAACATGCTGCTGTGGAAGGATCAGGGTGGGCACAACCAGACTGCCGCATAAAAATGAAAGTAGCTGCTACATAGCAGCTAACAGGGGGGACCTGATTCCCTTGCTTAGGGTGGCCAGCTCAGCCTTCCTGACGATGCTTCCAGGCCCAGAGCAGAAGGACCTGCCTGGGACAGGAGAGTTCGTGACTGTGGTGAGGCAATCATAAGCTGTGGCCTTCAGCAAAGCATCTGGGCCACACTTTTCAGCCATCCCCCATGACAGTTGTCCTCTTGTGTTGCAGAGAAGGGTGACTTCCTTGCTGTTGATGTGGGTGGCTCCCAGTTTTGTGCCCATCGAGTGAAGGTGTTTGATGACGGGAAGCAGAGCAGCCAGCTGGAGACCAAGTTTTATCCTACACCCAAGGAGGTCATACAGGGGAATGGAGCTGAGGTAGGGCACTCAGGGTCTCTTGTGGTGGTGGTGTGCTTGAGAACATGTCTGCCAGACACAGCCTGACTCTGTCCTCTCCTCTCTTCTGCAGCTCTTTGATTACATTGTTGACTGTCTGGTAGACTTTATGGAAACCAAAAACCTGAAGCATAAAAAGTTACCTCTCGGCTTTACATTTTCTTTTCCATGCAAACAGGCCAAACTGGAAGAGGTAAGATGCAAAAAAAAAAAAAATACTATTGACAACCCTAGCTCCTTGCAGAACCTAGAGAAGCTATTGCATTGAGTGTTATTTGACTTCAAACACTGATTTCTGATCTCAAGACAAGATATTCTTTAAGCTAAAGCTCTTCCTTCAGTTAATGAGTACCCAGTTCCATAGTAACCACAATCCCTTGTAAGAAGACTGTTAGACTCGAAGACATGCTTCTGTGTCCTGAAGCATCTTTCTTTTTTATTACCCTTATTCAGTTTCTTTTTTACACTTCATTCTAAATGGGACAGACCTGTAGCTGAGCTGGTTGAGAAGCTGCATGGGGAAATGAATGGCTGATTGCCATTAATTTGTGGCTTCCTATTCTAGCCTCCTTTTTTTTTTTTTTTTTTAGGGATCTGGGCTTTGGGTCCCAGTCCTGCAAATGCTTTGTGCTTAATAGCATTAGCCTCGTGGTAAGCATCAGTAAAACCACACCACATGCTTTAAGCAAAGCACAGGGAGAAGCATTTGTAAAATTGGGGCTTTATTACTGTGCCTGTTTAGCTGTCTATTCTGACAGACACCCCAAGGTGAGATCCTCTGCTGTGGCTTATTTTAGCCCTCAGAGACATAGTGGGTTTCTGCACAGACTTGAGTTCTGACTGTCTTTCTGGCAGGTATGTGTGTTAAAGTTGGAGCTTTTGGGTCACTGGGCTGTTACTTTGCAGGGGTTTCTTCTTGGATGGACAAAACACTTCAAAGTCCGAGGAGTTCAGGACACAGATGTGGTCAGTTCTCTGCGCAGGGCCCTCCAGAAGCATAAGGCAAGTTTTGTTCCTGCAGAAGGTGAGCCTGAGTGGTCTCAGGTTGTCCTCCTTGTCAAATCACCTTGGCGTGTGAGTTGGTTTTTGGATGTTGTCAGGCATCCTTCAAGGACAGCTAGTAACAAATGTCCAACGTGTCCAGCTAGAGCTGTCTCTCCCTCATCGCTGAAGCTATGGAAGGGGATATGCAGCTGCAACTCAGGCTGCCCTTGGTCAGTCTAACAGTGCTGGCAACTGCACACTGATTAACTGAGCTGGCTGTGACAGTGGACCAGTATGGCCCCACTGTCTGGCTGAGCTAAAGGGAGTCTGTGTGGAACATGTTTGGTAAGAAGTGGATGTACACAGTCTTTTGTAGCCTGGCTTGTGGTGGGTGAAGATTGGGAGGAGGAAGCTATCATCTCAGCTTGGCACACTTAACTCTGCCAGGGTTTGCCTATCCACTTCAGTCTGTGGGATGGAGTGGCTGATTGTCATTTTCAAGGTTAGCAGTAAGGCATGATTAAATCTGTCCTTCATCTTTGAATGCCATTACGTTTCAATATTTTGGTAATCCTTGTTTTTTGTGTTTGGTGCTCTTGGTAATACCCTTTAAGAAGTACAAAGCATCTTTCCATACTTTGACATTTGAATAGTAAAGAGGAAATTATTCTGTTTTCTCACATGGTGATAATGCAGCCTTGATTTTGGTTGACAGAGTCACACAGAATCACAGA
>WBNM01045401.1:216221-242439 GCA_013399055.1 Ramphastos sulfuratus | reverse complement strand
TAAGGTCACCACAGAGTTTTCTCTTCTCGTCTACCCCTCCCGGGCAAAAGCCTGTGCCATGTGACAAGAGCATATTGGGATGTTTACCCAGTCACAAAAGTTCTCTGAGCTTTTTCTGCAGAATAAAAACATTGCCTTTGAATCATCAAAATGGTAAAAATATGCCCCAATAATTGAAGGATCCTCCATAGCCTTAGCCTTTGGTCATATCAAAATTTTATAGAATTTACCCTTTTAATTACTTTGTCATGTTCAAGACTGTGTAGTGAAAAGCAACACCAAATATTTTCATTAGCTAACAAAATTTCTTAGCTAACAAAATTATTTCATTGCCACATAAAGAGCCAAAATCTCAGCTTAGCTATTTAATTCAAGTCAGCTATAGTTGAATCTTCAGACAGTAAGAAAGTCAAAGAAAACCAGATAGCATTTCAAGCCAACATGTGAGAGATTCAGAGAAGTCGAAATAATAAGCTAATAATTGTTTTAGGACATATAAGGCAAAATCAGAGACTTTGTATGTTGCTAGCAGAATTAGTCTCAATTATTACATTACTAAAAATAATTAAATAGAATTAAACAACTAGGTGGCTTGTGATATGAAAGCATCAAGGAATTTTTTTCACAACCCACTGAATTTCTGTTCTCACTAATAAAGCAAGATCTGATCCAGAGTTATACCACAGAGCAGTAGCTATGGAAAATAAAATTACCACTGGTTTTACAATGATTCACATCCTCTAATTTTCAAATTCCCTTGACAGTCTTGCTGTGCCACAAACAGCATTAATGTCACACTAGAAGAAATGTGCCATTTCTGAGAAAGGAGTTGATAAAATTAATAATGTCATTTTCCAGGCTCAGCCATTGTCAAAGATACATCTGCAGGAGAATAACAAAGTCAAAGGTCTTCAATATTTCTCAAAGACCACATAAAGTGCAAAACATATTTGACCAAGAAAATAAAAACAAAATCTAAAATACTCCATACTGACAGTACTCCTTTTAAGAATAAATCTTTGCATACCACCTTTCCCATGCAGTCTGAGTCATGAAAAATGCAAGATGTTGAAGTTTGGGTAGAAAGCTACGATAAATTCAATTAATTGTGGAGTTCTTAATTTCAACAGTGAATAAAATCAGCTCGGAAGCACTTTCTACCATGCTTTTCCTTTGTGAGGAAAAATTTACTCATTAACTCCCTCTTAAGCTATGGAACTGCTTCAAAAGCAGAGCCCAGTACCAGGCTGCCTTACCATAACTGCTTACACTAGCAGGATTGGTGCAAAAAACCCTAAGCATTCAGCTTTCCTTCCCCAGTCCTCCTGACGCCTTTGTGCTGCCCATTAACACCAGAATGACCTTGTCTCTGAAGCCCACAGCTGGTCCACAGATAGTCTATAGAAACAGTACACGCAAAAAAAGAGTTGGCTATTTATATATTTTGCATATGACTTAATTACACTATCACTGCAGCACACAACAGCAACATACTTTATAAAGCACTGACAAATTTTATGGTAATTAGAAAGCCCAATTAGCAATTCCCACACCACGAGAAGATTTTGTTTGATTCAGCAACAGCCGAACAGAGAAGAATTCAGAAGAAAAAAAAGGCTTAAAGTTATTTGAAGTTACAGAGGAAGTTAAGTCTGTAATTTAAAATATATTTAACATATGTTTGAAATCTGTTCTTCTCAACAAGGGCCCTGACTTGGGAACATGCTTCTTGACTCAATTCTTTAACATTTTTTTTCTCTCATGGACAAAACTGGCTTACAGTTGCTCTGGAAGAACAATTTATCCCAAAAGAAATATCAAGATCTAAGAGCAAATGCAACTTTAGCTTAGCAAGTGGCACATCAAGATAAAACATTTCTGAATAGAAAGACAATCAGCAATTGTACCGATATAGGCAACACCCACATGAGACAGTTACTTCAAATTGTGAAGAAAACCATGGGTTTATATTACAAAATACTTCCCTGGGGTTGTTTATACTCCTTTCACTCTTAAGTATCTATACTGCCTAAGGTGATCCTATTCAGCTCCCAGAAAGATACATCACCAGAAGCATACCCCTGTTATTCTAGAGCAGTTTAGAAAGGTGCCCACATAGGTCAGAACTGAACCACTACTGTTTGATACAAGAGATGGACTGTGTAAATTGAAAGTAAAGCAAGACTAGCCTCAGACTTGGGAAGAATTTTGAATTTCATTGCTCACTACTGTCCCTAGTGTAAATTGGTCTGGCTTCTTTTTCTTACATAGACTACCCAAAGCTCTTAAGCTAAATATGTTCTATTTTCATAAGAAATTAACAGTTAATGTAATTCCATTTCTTCAGCTCCACCCGTGCAGCTGGTATGACTCACGATCCTCAAAGCTGTTTTAGCTTCCAGGGATATTAGTACTTGCCTCTTTGAATTTACTGCAGTATTAGTTATACTGAGATGTAGACACTTGCTTACAGCTGTGAGAAAAATTAGCTACTTGACAGTAACTAAGGTGTAACTTTGCTTTGGCATAAATGCTGGAAAACTGCTATTTCCTCAATCTGTCATACTCCCTGAAGAAAGGGTGAAACTAGCAAATTATAATGACTGCTCTTGAAGAGAAATGAGGGAAATGCAGGGAACCATACTTGCACATTAAGATACGGTAACCTAAAACTTCTTTAGAGTTGTACTGTCAAACCCTCAAAGCTTCAAATGAACCCAATGAACTACAACTTACAATGACTGCCACAAATACTTCCCCAGGATTTTGCACACTTCACTTGTCATTAGATTTAATTTTACTTGAGACTGGATTATAACTATTCTCTTTTATTTGGACAATACTCACAAATTCCTTCCTTTTCTTTTTTTTTTTTTTCCCCAAGAGTGTGAGTTAGAAACAAAAGGAATTGGCTTTTGGCTTAATACCTACTTAGAATGTGTATTTGCACAATTCATGTCTGCACGCTTATTGAAACCACTGGACTGGATGACCTTGAAAGGTCCCTTTCAACCCAAACCATTTCATGATTTCAAGGAATATTCCCTGCTGCTCACCCTGTATCAATATACAGGGCTCAAAAGTGCACACACAAAGAAGAGCATGGCAGAACTGAGCTGATTCTGGAAAGTGGATTACATTAGCTGTAATTATTCACAATGGTCTATTAAAGAAGATGTGATTGCATCTGCTTGATCTGGATCTATCCCTAGGTGCCCGTAGACAATACCCAAAGTGACTGGTTTTGCTTTCCGTTGACCAGCTTGATTGCTTAAACAAGAAGATTTAGTGTTAAAANGGAGGGAAAGAGGGGGAAGGGAAGAGGAGGTGTGGGAGGACGGGTAACTCCCAAACCATCACAGTGGTGAATTTGGAGTAGATGATCTCTGTGGCCCCTTACAACCTAGGCCATTCTATGAGTCTATGAATTTATGAATTTAAAACTCCTGCACAGAAGATGTAAAAAGTGCATTTGAGAGACTAAAGAAAAGCCAGGGACATTTGCCGATTTATATGCCTTCACCACTGACCTCACTACCAAGAAAATATCAAACCCATGTTTTAAATTTCCAATATTATGTATGTCAGAAAAGAAAATAATATCAAAAATTGATTCCAGGATAATGTGAGATACATTGGTATCTGAAGCCTACTGCATAGTCACAGATTTCCAAATCCTGATCAACTTTCCTGAATCAAAGGTAAAAAGTTCAGATTCTCATATAAAGTATGATCAGAAAAAAAAATCTGATCAAAGTACTCTGGAAAGTTTAGTTACATGCTTGCCTTTGCTTGTCAACTTTGCCATCTTTGATCTTCACTATAAATTTTCATTGCATTTGCGTATTCTATGGAAAGTGTGTTAGGAAAGTGAAGGAGGAAAGTGAAACATTAGCCTTGTGATCCTTTCCTTCAGAATACATTTCTCCGTTTCAAATTTTCTTTGTGGACTTGCTAGCTTCTTAATTCCCAGGTGGTTTCTGACAAAGCTTTCTTGATAGGTGGGCCAACAGACCTCAGTAACTCTGGATACTTGGCACATCTTTTTCAGGAAAGGCAACAGGATTATACTGGCACTGGGAGATACATAATGGAGCTTCCCATAAAAATAACAGTGCTTTTGTGTTTACTAGATTCAACAGTATTTAGCATCACATACATTCAGATTAGTGATACTAACCTGGTTACAGTGTGGTGCCGTGGGGTGTTCCTGCAGCTATCCTTGAAATTAACCAGCAGAGTTGGTAAATCTAACTATATTTATTAATTAGCTTTTACATGAAAAGAAGAAACAAAAGCCAAAGCCCAGTAGATGAATCTGCCAAACTTAATTGTTCACGAAACAATATCCTACAGCATTTCTAGATTCCTATATGCATTAGTAATCTGTCCCCTCAACCCAAATTTAATTAAAAGAGATTTAAATTGCCCGGCTGAGCATACTGATAGACATCTNAAAAAAAAAATAAAAAGCTTAAGTGTATTAATGCAAAGTGGAGAAGCAATAACAGCAATAAAAACAGATCTTCCTAAATGAGGGGTGCTTAAGGCCAGGTTGGATGTGGCATTTACCAGCCAAGTCACAGTATCACAGTATCACCAAGTCTAGTTGAGAGGCATCCCTGTCCATGGTGGGTGTGCTGGTTTGAGGCTAATTGGAATATTTTACTGAGAGAAATTAAATCCTTAGCTGTGAGAAGAAAGGGGAAAGANAGGTAAAAAGTTCAGATTCTCATATAAAGTATGATCAGAAAAAAAAATCTGATCAAAGTACTCTGGAAAGTTTAGTTACATGCTTGCCTTTGCTTGTCAACTTTGCCATCTTTGATCTTCACTATAAATTTTCATTGCATTTGCGTATTCTATGGAAAGTGTGTTAGGAAAGTGAAGGAGGAAAGTGAAACATTAGCCTTGTGATCCTTTCCTTCAGAATACATTTCTCCGTTTCAAATTTTCTTTGTGGACTTGCTAGCTTCTTAATTCCCAGGTGGTTTCTGACAAAGCTTTCTTGATAGGTGGGCCAACAGACCTCAGTAACTCTGGATACTTGGCACATCTTTTTCAGGAAAGGCAACAGGATTATACTGGCACTGGGAGATACATAATGGAGCTTCCCATAAAAATAACAGTGCTTTTGTGTTTACTAGATTCAACAGTATTTAGCATCACATACATTCAGATTAGTGATACTAACCTGGTTACAGTGTGGTGCCGTGGGGTGTTCCTGCAGCTATCCTTGAAATTAACCAGCAGAGTTGGTAAATCTAACTATATTTATTAATTAGCTTTTACATGAAAAGAAGAAACAAAAGCCAAAGCCCAGTAGATGAATCTGCCAAACTTAATTGTTCACGAAACAATATCCTACAGCATTTCTAGATTCCTATATGCATTAGTAATCTGTTCCCTCAACCCAAATTTAATTAAAAGAGATTTAAATTGCCCGGCTGAGCATACTGATAGACATCTATCAAACACATTTCTGTATATCAGATTCCAAAGCTGACAGATTTGTATATGCAAACAAATTTAGCCTCTGTGAAACAAAACAGCAAATCAGTTAACAGGTATCTTGTAGTATCTTACTGATTTATTTTAAAAGACCATTACACTAAACCAGCTGACTGAAAGACAATTACTGTCACACAAAATTAAAGTAACAGATGTTTACTTTGAAATGTGATTCATCCTCACTTTTCCATGATAAAAGGGATATAGTGAAAGTTAAATTACCAGGGCAAGTTTTAGTTCCAGCGTATAAGAGCACAGAGTAGAAAAAATAGCAGTAACTGAAAAAAGGAAGCATCATCCAGTCTCAGCTGAGACTGCTTATATTAGAGAAGAGATAGCCATGGATTTTAGAAAGCTAAAGTAGATTTACTCTCCCTTCTCAGGCATGTGCTCTTCACAATGCTTTTCTTTACTGATGTATTTACTGAGAAACTTTGCAGCACTTAATTGTGCTTAGACTTAACAAAGAGGTTATTTAATGGTAACCAAATACCTGCTGATCTTCACTAGACCTTGCCTGTGAAAGAATGAATACCAATGAACATTAAGTTCTTTGAGAAATGTGTATCTTGTTATTCCAAGGATATGTAATTTAAATTTGAATTTTCTGCAGAAATTTCAGTTAGCAAGACAAAACCATGGGAGATGGTTTCACAAAAAGAAATATATAAGGATGAGATGATTATATTATTTTTTAATACAAAATGTATGGCACAAACCAAAGACAGAAAACTTGGCTTTAATTTCACTCTGCAGCCTAATGAATTTGAACTTAAATCCTTGAGAAGAATTCTTTAATTCCATTAGAGCTGAACCTCAGCATTTCCAGTCTACCATGTAAGACAGGAAGGATTTAAGTTCAGTATGATCAGAAAAACACAATTGCCAGCTGTCCCATTATGATCAAAAACATCCAGAATTCCTACTATCTTCTGAACTCAGTAGTGTACCTCAGATTCAGAAATGATTTAGAACTACACATAAGTCCTTCCACAGACCTAAACAATCAATATGATATAGAAGATGCCCTCTCACAGAGCAGAGCAGATGATTATTGGGACAGTGCTTGTATTTTCTGTGGTAATAAAGGTTCGACATAGGAGATACTATCTGCTGGCAAACAGAGATACTATCTTTTGAAATCATCTCCCTTGTCTTTTGTCTCCCAAATGATGTATTATACTTTCTTATTGCACTACCAGTATTTCATTATCTTTTGGGAAATGTCAGCTTGTCTCCGCTTCAATAGCTTTGTCTAAAACCTTGAATTATCTTTCCTAGTTCTCTCAGAAAGCTATTTCCTAACTAATGCGGTTTATTAATCTGCTGTGTTTCTGGCAAAGCAAGCAGAATATTAAGTGGGATAGTACAGCAGTGTCTGGCATTACAAAGTATCTGGGAAATATTTGAAATTTCTCAGAACTATAGCATCTTTTCCTCAGCTTTTTCACTGCAGAACACAACCAACCTGGTCTCCATTGTGGTGTTTGAGTGGAATCTCAGCATAAAACTCACAAAATCTAGAAGACTGACATGTATTTCTACCCTAAAATGGAAATAGGGGTGGGACCATACTATTGTGTTTTAAATGCTTGTTGTTTAAAAAAATTCTTTTTTTTTTTTTTTTTTTTTTTTNTTTTTTTTTTTTTTTTTTTTTTTGCTAAGCTATGATTCTGTAATCAGACCAGCCAAATGCTCAAGAAATGATGCAAGGCAAATCTTGAAGCATAATGCAGTACTGTTTGCTGACATAAATACAAGTCTCATCAAAGCCAAGTCTTTCTGACAGAAACACAGTGAAGGATTTAAACTTTGTTTAGACATCAAGTTTTCTCCCTCCAGAAAACTGAGCCATCTGCATAAACCACACTCATAGCACACCCTAACCCTCTCCAAAAAGCAGCTTTCAAGATACTGACTTCAATGTCATCCCCTCCTCTTCCCAGGAGTAAGCATAAGCAGCTATTGATATAGTTATTCTGATTGTGTATCAGCCTACTGCAATAACACTTTTTTGGAGGTCAGTTGGTTACATTGGCCTGCAAAGTCTCCATTTACCTGTCTACAGCTGATGTATATCAGCATTAAGATGTTGAAGATGTTCACTTTTTAAGGCTATTTCCCCAATAAACCAACTGTCATTACATTATGGTAGTATATTANCTTTTCACAGCCTATAATATAATTTTCTCTATTAAAATATTCCAATTAGCCTTAAACCAGCACAATGAGAGATACCAAAAGTTTCCATGAAGCAGTTAGGTGACAGCAGCTTTCACCCTACCTTGATAACATATGTCTGTCTATTCATCTTCTGTGTTGTCTTCCTATGCAGAGAAAAGAAACAAAATGTACAAGGCTGGATTTCTATCCAAGACCAGCTTGGTCTTTTTGGGAGGATAAACACTTCTTGCTCATTTAAGCATTTGCAATTCTCTTGTCATAGTCAAAATCATTTTCAAAATCTATCATTTTCTAACAGCCTAAGCAAGGGAGCAGGAAATTCTAACACAATTCTAGTAGAAACAGATGAAAAAGAACCATAGCCTTTAAAATATTAAAACAATATTTTAATTACTATTAAATTAGGGGCACTTATATATATTTGATAAAATAGTAACTCAATAGGAACACAAATAAAGGGAAAGTGTACTAAAAATATAGCCAGACTGTAGAACATGTCAGTACCCAGGACTCCTTTCAAAGGGAGTTGGCTTTTGTTTTCCATTTACTATTATACAATGGTAATGAATCCAAACCATGAGGGAGACCTCAGCTTGGGTTCAACACATCACTTGCCCAAGACCACATTTTGTGTAGCCTGAGTGTAGTCATCTCTACTGCCTGAGAAAACTCATCTCTGCAGCTTTTCACACTGATGCCATGTGTTCCATAGATTATATTCCTTTCTGCTCAGGTAACCTGCAATTTTGCACAATCAATGAGCAAAACTTGATAACCCCATAAATGGTAAACTTCGTGATCAATTGAAGATACAGATTTAAAACAATGGAATCACAGAATGGTTTGGGTTGGTAGGGACCTCCAAAGCTCATCTAGTCCATGATCCCTGCAGTGAGCAGGGACATCCTCCATTAGATCAGGTTGGTCATGAAAGGCATCATAAGAAATACCAAAGTAGGCAAACAGAAAATATTTTGAAAGCCTCTCCACAAACCTGTTGGAGCTTTTGCCATTTAAGACCGAAATTTCAGCTTTGAAAGAACCCAGTGGTACTATTTTAATTTATTTTAAGAGATAATAGAATTTTGAATCAGATCTTGCACTATCTGGACCCCTGACAGTGATGTAACTGGAAACTGGTAAAAATGTTCTGCCTCTGCTACCCTTTTCATTTTTTAATCTTTTATCCACTGGGATCTTTCCTGCCTCGATGTTATATCCAAATATGGAAAATCAGGACACGATATATATATTTTACAGCATAGGCAGAAAAATATTATTGTAATGACATCTCTTATCTAGTTATTATGTAGTAACAAAACAATCACTACACACTTAATTAGGGTTACCTAGGACAAAACTTGTCATGCACAAGAAGTGAAGAAGTAACCTTCTATTATCTCAAGCCACCTTACAATAATTAGCATTAAAATGTAAAACTTCAGATTTAGGCCCCAAGTCAGTCAAACTTTTATGCATATACTTAACTTTAAGAATTTTAATATGCTAAGCACTTGCTAAGTAGTTTGGCAAACACTGAACTGACTTGTTAAATAAAGCAAGACCTGAATCTTACACACAAAGTTAGTGCTGCCAAGAGGAATTGCACACATAACACTCAACTACACAATTCTGTTCATTTACATTACTAACACTAATAATCCTCAGATGAAAAGGCAGATGATGAGCTGAACAGCTCTTAGATCAATGGTCTAACATGTAAGAATGGCCAGCTAGAACCCCAAGCCTTTTTTACTTTCTTTCTTTGCTTTCCTCCCCTCATACATGCATATGGAATCACTATAAATTTCCCTGACTGTAAATAAGGAACTGCAGGTTTTTAATCTTGATCCTCAAATGTACTGGTTACTGCTTCTCAGTATCCCAGTGCACTGGATTTAGCAACCAATAAATCTGTCTGAACATCACAGACTCTGGGACAAGAGGGACTACTGCTGGGCTGATAGTTAAGGACTTTTTCAGACCTCTTCTATCCTGAGCTGTCCTACAGTTGTAAACAAGACAGTTCCCTTAGGTCTGTGGCTGCAGCACTCAAGGTGGGAAAGTTAAGTTCAGTTCTAACATCTGCCCAGGAGTGTACCCTAACCATTGCAAGCTCCAGTGGATGAGTGCATTTCATCCCTCCCAAGGCATCTGCCTTATTTTATTCTGGCCTTGCTCCAATATTTTGTTAAATATTGGAACTCAGGCCTCCCACTCCCCCTGCAGTGACTACAGTTCCCCTAGGTCAGAGTCTGCATTACTTTTGTTCAAACTCCCACTAGGATATTCAGTTTTTAATTATTACATAGTCTTCATTGGAACCTTTTCAACACACAGTACTGTTTTCCTCCTGAACTTTACAATAGGAGCAAAGAAAATAAATATTCTTTAGAAGTGGCACAGCCACCAGCAATACATAGTACACATAGTTTCAGTGTTTACTTCAATATACTTTACACATAACTGTTTTTTAATTGTACATGGATTTCTGCATAAGAACTAGGATTTCTCCAGGGATCTTTGCAGTTAGTTAGTGTAAGAAATTGCTCTAATTAACAACTCTTTCAACAATTTAAAAATGCTTCCCTTGCAGCCAAAGAGTCTGGAGATACAGAAAAAGAGAGTAGGTCTGCAAAATAAAAAACGTTGTGTTTCTGAGAAAGACACTGAATTTTCCCCTTTATTTGCATTTTAAAGTTTGGCTTTGGGTGTAGATTTTTGGACATCTTCCACTAATAGCTAAACTGTTGTGGGAGGGTTTACAAAGCACTTGCATATTGCATTTGACCAAGTTGGTATTCAAATAGATGGTAAAATACACCAAAGAGAAGTCATTTGAGTGACACTAGCTTTGGCTATTTTAAATAACAAACTGCAATGCGGAAGTTTAATTTCTGTCAATACACCAAGGCAGGAAATAATAAAATTTTCACACTCTCTACAACCATGTTTCTGAACACAAGTGAAATTTCCAGGATCATTTGAAAATTAATTAGTAGGGGGTGATTTTTGATCTGAAGGTTGCATACTAATAATTTTACCTACCCCTGTCCAATCAGAAAGAAACATCAAAAGATGTCAGGAACTTCAATTTCTGAGAGGTTATGGGGAGTCTACTGTAAAATAAGGGGTCTCTTTTTAGCAGTTCTGAATGTTTCTCATCACTGGCCCTATGCAAAAGTGTTCTTTTTTTCTATGCACCTTTCCCCAGGGAGAATCTTCCTTTTCTGGTGATGCAGCAGAAGGCCAACAGAGAACATGCTACTCCTTTAAATATTGCCATTGAGGGCACGTTTTTCCAGATTTTGTTAATACAAAAAAACCAAAAAGGTAGCTCTGAACTCATCCTGCCCAGTGGCAGAAATATTTAGAGATAAGGCAGCACTTTTTAAGAATGCTGTGCTGGTTTAAGGTTAATTGGAATATTTTAATAGAGAGAATTATGTTATAGGCTGTGAAAAGGAAACAATGGTGATGTCTGCTTCACTCGTAGGCTTGCTGAGATGGATAAAACTAAGAACATAAACATTAGATAAGACAGTCGGTCTCTCTGGGGCACAGCATCTGGGGCTGTCTAGCAGCTTCTGGCTTCTCGTCTCTGTCGATTAATCTCACTAACCACTTTTCTTCTAATTCCCCCTGGCCGATCCTCAAAAATTCACCTTGCGCATAAGGCAAACCTTGGGGTAAGGCATAGGGGTGGGGAGAAGGTGGAAGGGTGGTTGGGAGCCCCTCCTGGGGTCTCTGATTTCTGGGAGGGGTGTTGTGTTTCTGTATTGCCTTTAACTTGTATATTTCTGTAAATATTCCTGTATATAGTGTATATATCTCCTTGTATATTGTGCTGAGCTGTAAATATAGCTTCATCCCTTAACTTCCAACTGGCTGAGTTCTAGTCTGGGTCATTTTACAAAGTGTGCGTTGGGCGGGTAACTCCCAAACCATCACAAATGCACACCCTTATAATCCATCATCTTCTCCACAGTGTTTTGGAAACAATGTCTTGAATTTGTTCTGCTAAACTTTGCCATAACTAATTTTCTGGATTCCTATTTTTTAAAAAAAGTAATCATAGGAGCATTATTGAGAGAGAAAGTACAACACAAAGTCTGAAAGAAAGGTTGCACACACCACTGAATACAGTAGTTCAAAATTCACAGAAGAATGAACTGCTCTTAGCAAACTTATGTGATACTTCATTAAAATATAACTTTTGACAGATTGCCTGCTGCAGGGAGAAAACTTCTTATAGGAGCAGTAAACCTGAGTCAATATCTGGCATTACTTGGTTCAGCTACTCTCTAGGTATCTTAAGATGACCAAGAACAAGAAGCTAGATATTGCATTTAAAATATTTTTTTAATATAGATATCTTCTCCAAGTATGCAATATAGAAGAATCATGTTTCTATTTAAATTATCCTGTAATGTCCAATAACACTATTACAAGTGTTTAGTTTTAGTACTCTAAAAATCTATTTCATTTTANTTAGCTCAAACCAGCACAAATAGCCGTTTAATATTCTGAGGTCATATAACCTCAAGGTTGCACTAAACAAATGAGCCACGGTAATAATACCTGCTTCATCAGCATGTTTTGAATTGAACTTATATCTTTGAATGTGTATCTTACAACTGTAACCTGTATGCTTTACTACTCAATTGCAGTACTCTATCTGCATTTTAATCAGGATGCAATATTAGTGTGTTATTTATTCTTGAGAATTCTCCTTTTTAACAAAACCTAAGAGATTCTGAGCACTTGTACATTAATTTAACCCTATGGAATGTAAATAAATTAGAAAACCAGAATTGTATAAAAAATGAAATTATGAGAGAAATAGATTAGAAGAAAGATACCTTGAAATCGAAAGTGTTTAAGAATTCACTATCATATTAAGTTTTCGACTCTAATCTCAAAATTTATTCACAAAATGCTAGAAATTAGTAGGGGCAGAGGTTTAGGTTTTAACTGTATTTTCCCTCATTCTAAGGCTAGTAGAGAGTTTATCTCAGATCATAAAAATGTTACAGCATATTGTAACAGCATAATTAGGTGGGCAGTTTGTGAAAATACACACATATCAGAATGTTTTTCATTTAACAGAAGCAGTCATTTCCAACTTTAACAACCTCACTCACAGAGTTGGTATAAACCAGGCATCACCCACTGCATTAACAAGTAACTCTTAAAACGGGTCAGCTAAATCCAGCATTTCTCTACATTGCCACATGCAAGCAGGATGTCACACATGCTCAACTCCTAAAAATGCTTTATTATGACCCTGATTAAGTGTGCATAGATTAATTTCTCCATGTTCTGTTTGACACCTATTAAAACCTCCATTTTCTGGCCTGTCCAAACTCAGACCTTTCACATGAAACACTGTAATGCTGCTTCTTAGTAGTGCTCAAAAAGGGGCTTTTGAAGGTTTATTTTCCCCAGTAAGATTCACTGTTTGCATCATCCTAGTTCTTCATAGACTTGTAACAGGAAGCTTTCAAATGCTTGCTGCACATCTTTGTATTAAAGCCTGTAAAGGGAGAAAGTGTTTGTCCTGTTCAGTTAATGTTCAAGCTGGCCTGACCGTCAGCTTACTACCTATCCTCAAATTTCAACTGACACATTGCCTCACAGGGCGCAATTGTTTTGGCACACTGCATGCAAGATAGGCAAATATTTTGAAGACATAGGAGTTCTAACACTTCCTTTTTAGTCTTCTCAAAAGTTCTTTCTAATATCTCACCTATAAGCTTCAGAACTGATTTGTCTTCCTATGCTCATTAGCACAATGTAACTGACTTTTTGAGGGCAAAGAGCTGTAAGAGGATACATTTCATTATTAGTCTGGTTTTTGTGAACCAGAACCTTATTAAGTGCAATACTGTCTTGGCTGATTTGTTGCTGTATCAAATAAACCAAACTCTAATTTGGGAAACCTCTAATTTGAGTGAAAAGTTAAACCTATTAGCAACAATGTAGTGCAATCCAGTATGGAAAAGAGACACAAAAATATTTTTTAAGCAAATTTAATTGCTTAAAAAAGAACCCAACAAACAAACAACCCCACAGTATCTGGGAGTAGACAACACGCATAGAAAAGAGTCTAGGAGAGAAGCATGCTGCAACTGTACAGATTTTGCAAGACATTACAGTGTCTGCCAACCCTTCTACTACCTTTGAGAAACTTTTATCTACTTCTGGGGAAAAAACAAGCTCTCTCTGCTCTCCTTCACAATGCCACAGCTAGGGGGCCTACCAGTGCTCTCCATGCAGGTAGACAATGCTATCAAAGTTCTTTCTATGAAGAGAAGCAGTTTTAACCTGATAGGCACTTTTAACACCATCTTCATCACTTCCAACTGTATGGCTGCATTTACACCTCCCTCCCCACCTCCTGTTTCCCTACATCCTTTCCAGAGTCAAACATCACACAGACAGAGCTCAGGTGATGTGGCAGCTCAGGTGGAATGCAGTACTAGACCAATAGCTTACAGAGCAAGTTGTCTTCACTAGCAGATGGACAATCAGAAGAGATATTGATACTTCCCAGAACAGTTGGCCTGCTTGCTGGTAGAAAACAGGAGCAATAATGGAGCACAGTTAAAGTCAGCTCCCTAAAAGCACATGCATTCAAATTTTGCAGTTACTCTTGTAACTTCTTTCAACAGCAATAAAGACTGAGAGAGACTATTTTCTTGCAAAAATCACCCTTCTGCACAATGTCCTCTTGGAACACTTACAGATCAGCAGACAAGAGAAAATGAGAACTACATTCACAGCTGTTTGTTACTATTTAAGTTAAATGACAGAGAGGGCAGAAGAGAGCCAGTCCCAGATGGTGGCGTGTAGGGAAAAACCATACTGCTGCATTAAAGATGTTCATTTAATTAACTTCTGACTGAATGACTATAAAGATTTTACTACAGGTGTTCTTAGAATAATTACCTTCTATTTCCTTGTGCAGTGCACATTCCCAGGAAATATGAATCAAGACTATTTCTTAATTTAAATACTTCCTCAATTATCTTAAAATTTATTGCTTCTTAATTGGTTTATTATCAAGATTTTCTTTGTGCTTCTTTGTCCCCTTTTGGATTCTTATAGACTTTCCCAAAACCTCTGAAATGTCTTTCAGGTGGACAAATGCAATTCTGAGCAGTTAACACAATATGGGCAGCATTTTATTATGTTTGGGTCCAGGAAAACAAGTTCAAAGAGAGGGTTATAAGTTTAATTTTTTACTTGGGAATAAATGGTTCATTTTGGTTATTGGTGCTGCATATATGGTAATAGTTTCCTTCAGTTCCATTCTGGAGATTGAGATAGATCCCCTTTACTGTTGCATTTGCATATATGTCTTAACAAAGGACCTTGTTACACATCAACTGTTGCAATGTGTGCTGAATACAAAAGAATGAGTAGTTATCCAGAGTTATTTGGAGACTAATTGTGCAGGTCAATGCATTAAGCACCGATCCCTCACTTTCCTATGAATATTATCACTGATAATATAAAAGCATCTTGTGAACTGGCAATTAGAAAATATAGTACAAAAGAAACAGGCAGCATGCTGCTTCATCTGTGTTGCAAAGATATATGAGGTCACATTTTTCCAGGGAGTTTGAAATTCATATTTCCTCGGTTTATTAAAACAGAAAGAGAGGTCTGAAGACAGGGTTTCATAAGGGAATGAGAAGAATAATGCACAGAAGAGAATGATTTATGGCAGACTCCTGCCCTGTCTTGCATTAGTTCCTGCCAGATCTGCAGCAGGTTTTAGCATGCAAGATTACATTTTGAAATTCTTAACTGTATCTTCCAGTCTAGGAAAAACAAACAACAATAACACAAGAACAAACAGGATCATTTATCTTTTTCCTTATATTTATCTCTGAAGATGTTATCTTTATACCTAAATAAAATTCAGCCACGAGAAGCCTTAAGAAACTGAAGAGACCTTTGAAGTAGCCTCTCCTGAGACAAAACAAGAGCATCAAATGACATATCTGCTGGGTTTAGTTTAGCAGAAGATAAGCTACTAATATAACACTCACAGAGCTATCAGTGTTCAAACAGGAGGTTGTTGGGGAAAAAGAGTTCCCCACTTTCCTCCATCCATGTACATCAGGAGACCACTGGATAGATGGATACAGCTGCACAGTACACAGCATGGGAAATACTGATGTTGTAGCCACAAGTTAATTCAATGCAAGTGTGCAAAACAAAAGTTTAAAGGGCATTATAATAGTTAATGAGGTTGTAAACTAACACTGTCTAATGCCTCCATTTCAGCTTTCTCCAGCAACCCCCGAAGAAGGCAGTCTATATATGACAACTCAGCTGCTCTGATGGCTATCTTATTAAAAACTTGATAGCAGTTAATGCTAGAAATCCAGTTATTGATGAGTAAGTCACCTCAGTCATCTTACACCGTTTGGGTTTGTCTGGTTTAACAAAATTATCATAGACAAAGAACTGAGGAAAAAAAATTTTCATTCTGTCGGTGTTTGGAAGTAAATAAAGAGAATTTTCCATTAAGTCCTCAGTTGGGACTCCAGCTCCTCTTTTCTTTCATTAAACTCCCTCCCTCACTGGCCGTAGCTAGATGAAAATTAAGCCTTCTTTGAAATAAACTTTGGGATTTCTGTGTGTCAGCTTTCAAAAAGAGGCAGAAACATTCTGTGACTATTTATTTAAACTTCTGTCCAGAGTAAGACCTTGTTACTGTTGGCTCTTACCAAGCAAGCCTAGAGCATAAAGCAGCTTTTGCCAAGAAACGCTGAGATTCTTCCTTGTAGAGTAATTCCCAAGCTCCTGACTGTCTTGTTCCCACAGTGCTTCATTAGCTGAAGAACTAAATAAAATTGGTTCTGTTTACAAAAGAACAGATATTAATAGAGTCCAGGCTCTTTTCCACTGCATGCCATGCAAGGACATACAAAATTACAATATAGTTGACACACCTTCTGCTAAGTGCATACTGAGGAGAGTAGGGTTAAGATAGAAAACAGAAATTTCACTGGGGATTGATTCTGAGAGGTGTAACTTTGGATTATAAAGATGGAAATCACACTGGAAGCAATCACTAGGTCTACATTTCAAGAATTTGAAGTTTTAGCCCTAAAGAGCCTACATTCTACCTATATTTTATCAGTGTTATCTTCCATCTTTCTCAGTATGTACTAGAGGAAAGCGGGATTTAATGCACTGAACAAAAAAAAAAGTGATCCAGAGCTCAGAGCAGATCTGCTGAACAGCACGTTCCATGCTTCTCCTTCCTTCGATGGCAATATCTGCTGAGATATGTATGATCATTCCAGCAGTACACCTGCTTATCCCAAACTCTTTATGGTCAAGTTTCATTCCATTTATCTTCCCTGTTTCCAGAAACAGCAAGGCTTTTGACACAAACATCTCAAACATCACAAACATTACATCTGGTCAAACAAATAAGACAGACAATATATAGGTTGTAAAGGAAAAAATTCTAGTTTTGGTAGTGCACAAGAGCTTTCTCCCACAGGATGAGAAATGGAAAAAAAGATGAACAATAGGTACCTGAAGACAGGTTCCAGAAAGGCATGAGAAGCAAAGTACGCAAGGTACAACAGTCAGTGCCCGTCTGTAGTGAAGTGCTGCATTCCCTAGCCAAAACTGCATAACCATGGCTCCAAAGATATCTTAAACATGCAGCCACCTAACACTATAAAGATGCCATGTGCCTCTAGAATAGCCTTCCATCGACATATAGTCAACACAAGGAACAGCCTAAAAATACTGCAAAATACAGAAATCATAAGAAATTATGGCTTGTGGGGAAAAAAAAACCAACAAAAAACAACTTTTGCAATACATTCTACAGTGGAGTAAACCAACCTGCTATTGGCACAGCTCAGACATTCAATGAGGTTTTACTAAGATTGCCAGCAACTGTAGGCAACTGGTGCCAAGCCTTCCACATGTTCACACATTGGGCTGTCCAGTTGACAGACAAGATCTTTGTTCTGAATGCCTATGGAGACATTGCAAGCAGTGCTTTCTGTAACTGAAGTGTTGTCACTGCCCGGAAAATACCTCATGAAAGAAGACAACTTGGAGACACTGCAACAATTTGGCTTCTAAAAAATGACCAGGAGCCAAGAAACAATACTTATTTTATATTCAAATCCAAATGAATCCCATCCCAAAGTAAGTGATTTTAGAATGTTTGAGGAAGGTCTCCAGCACACACAAAATTTTAGAATATATGTTGACATTCTGCAGGGTAAGCCAGGAAATGTAACTTGAGTGAGAACTGGCAGGGAAATGCATCTCTCTTTAACATGCAAGCTCACAAAGCAGCTAAAAAGGAAAGCTGAGATGTTGTGGGAAAGATTTAAGTTCTGAGGCAGGAAGTGTACTGCATTGTGGCAAGAAGTGTAAAATAGGTAGTTAGTAAAAAAGAATCTGAGGGGGAAAAGTAACAGAATGAAGAGGGCGGGGGAGAAAGTGCTGCAGATTAATTCTGACAAGATTCAGATTAATCCTGACAATATTGTCATAATTTCTTCCTGTCTTAATTTCTTTTTTATTGTTGTTGTTGTCATTGTAAGTGGGGAAAAGAGAACAAAAATATCCACACAAATTCACAGAGAGATACTAGCAGTAAAGCTGAGGCTAGTAAAGATACTTTCACTCAATTACAAAGATTTTAATAAAGGATCATAAAAACATAATTCAAGCACTGATAGCACATAAAAGAGGGGAAAAATAGTGAACCACATGAAAAACATTATCACAGAGGGTCAAATTTAAAAGTATATTTGAAAAGGTTACAAGCTGTAATAGGTCTATTTAAGCTGTCTTCACCATCTGTAAGTGTGACAATGTACATGAGCATTTTAAAGTGACACGGTGAAATTCTCACCTTGCCCTGTTTCTCAGCATCAGTCTGACTTTATCCATTCACTATTTGTTAGGTGTGTCTAATGCTTCTAATGAGGACAGAAATAATGCTGTTCCGAGAATGTAACACGAGTACAGAAAAGCTCAGTTCCAAGAACAACAATGGACAAAGGGTATCTGCTTTGATGAATTGATATTTGCCACCTAAAACCAGGCTGGGATGAAGAACTGCCTATCTTTGACATACACCAATCAAGCAAAACTCATGTGATAAAGAGCATTGAGTCAGTGCAAGCTTATCACAGCTATTGAGATAGCAGGTATGTACTTGCATGTCTGTCTTCACAGAGGTGAAAGAGAAGTCTCAAAAAAACTTCATGAGAGCTAAACTAGTTCATTAATAATTTGAATTCTCTAAGGGAAAGATAGAATACTGACTCCTACAACTACTCTGATGGCATCAAAGGCTGGAAAACATCAAATATTGTGACATTAAATAGACAGAATCCATCCCTGGGGTATCACTACATGTTACAGAAGAGTTTAACTAGCTGGTAGAGGAAAATATGAAGAGAGATATGGAAATAGAATATTTAAAAATGTATACATCATATTGAACCATTAATTCAACTCACTCTGCAATGTGCTTGTGTCTGCCAGTGCTGTGGTTAAGAGGGAGCATATGAAACTCAGAATGCAATTAAGTTGGAGGAAGCACAGTTGGAGGCTGTGGCAGTTTCCATAGCAACCTGAAAGGCTCAAGACTAGTAACAGGAGATTAACTTAAAGGCAAGATAAGTACATAAATATAGCTCTCATTTACCATTTTATCTGCTTCCAAACGGACAACATATTTTCAATTTAAACAACAGAAAAAGGCAGTCGGATGTTCTACTTGTCATTAATAGGTTAAAAATAGCCTTTAAAAACATCCTATCGCAAAATTCCGACAGTTTCCGAATAGGGGAACCATCCGAACTTCACTAATTAATTCAATCAAAACGGAAAGCACTTAAGTTGAATGCTGCCAGAAGATTACGATGAGGCTTCCAGATAGGGGACACGACAGTCATAATAAGAGTTTGCTGATGTGAACGCACTGTACTCTTATGAACAAATCCTCTTGACGTATTTTCCTGGATTATGCTTCAGATCAGGTTTTAAGTCTTCAAAACAGTGAGGGCAAGATAAAGAATATTTTTTTAAGTACTACAGTCCTTTTTTCTTTCCTTTTTAATAGTCTCTTCAGTAAGAAAGACAATATTGAAGAAACCTCATCCCATATTTTTCCTGGCATTTAGAAGCTTTTATTCAAAAGTCCAGCTGAGGCTGCAGTCACCTTTTTGAACTTCTGTTCACCTCACATAAAAATAAATTTTAAAAATTTAAGTACTTAAAAGAGATTTCCTGGCCACATTCCTGATGTATCTATTTGCTCTGAACTGGTTTTATTTTATCATTTAAAAACAATTGATACGTAAAATGTTCAGAAGCCTGTACTCACCCAGAAAACAAACATTTAGTGACAACAATACAGAGAATGTTTCAGAATCACAGAACATTAGGGGTTGGAATAGACTGCAAAAGATCATCTAATCCAAACCCCCTGCCAGAGCAGGATCATCTAGAGAAGGTCACACAGGAACACATCCAGGCTGGTTTTGAATGTCTCTAGAGAAGGAGACTTCACAACCTCTCTGGGCAGCCTGCTCCAGGGCTCTGGCACTGTGAAACAAAGTCCTTCTTTATGTTCACATCGAACTTCCTCTGCTCCAGCTTGCACCCATTGGCCCTTGTCCTGTCATTGAACATCACTGAGAAGAGCCTGGCTCCATCCTCCTGACACTCTCCCTTCACATCTTTATAAAGCTTCTCTCAGCTAAAGAGACCCGGGTCCCTCAGCCTATCTTCACAAGGGAGATGTTTCGCTCCCTTACATTATCACAGGTATGGAATGCAGTTACATTAGCTAAATAGCTAGTCCAAATTAATTTACCCTATCCAGCCTGCCTTGCAATGTAGGGCTAACACTAGCATCTCTGCACAGCATGGGATTATCCTGCACAGTATCTGTTAGTGTCAGACTAATGAAAGAAAAATAACACTACCCTTTTTTCTATGATTTTGTGAGAGTGACAAAACACTGGAATGGGCAGCCCAGAGAGGTTGTGGAATCTCCTTCGCTGAAAATATTCAAAACCTGTCTGGACACTTTCTTGTGTGACCTACTGATGAGATATTAATAATCGGTTATGCATTGTGATTATTAATACCTGTATGAATATTAATTTTTATTATTGGTATTTTTAAAAATCGGGAGAATTCCCTAAGATTCTTTGGATTTTTGGTCAAGAGGAAATAGTTGCACAAAGGATATTTAGGAACACAGAATTAAACAGTTTAAACAATCAGAACTTGGAAATAGGAACGCGAAAACAAGAAAAATTCTAACTGTGCTTATAGAGGCTTAATATCAACTCTAGCATATGTACTCATGATGTCTTGGTCCCTGAGTAAATATCTCATACAAGAACACTTCCAAAACTCATGATAATGATCCTGTGGTAAAATACAAAATATTCCAGGTAGAGGGGAAGCGAGGAGAGCTAAGTTGGAGGTGAGCCAGCCACTGTAAGCGGCAAACACATGGCCACAGCAATTCCCAGTTAACAAGCCACTAAGACGTACTGCCAAAAGGAAAAGCAGTCATCAGGAAAGGCTTGCAGGAAAGGCACAGCTTCTAAATCACCCCCCCATTAAATAGATCATTTTGAAAATTAAACTGGCCAATTGGCATTAGCATCATTGTTCTGCCCAATGAAGTCAAAGCTTCGTGCCTTGTGTGACCACGCAGGCACGGTGAGGGGCTGCACCAGACATCTGACACGTGGTGCTAAGTTCCTAGCCTCAAGGCTTTGTTTTGCTCAATCTACTACAACTCCCGGACCCGCAACAGGAGGAGGAGAGAAAGGGTTTTAACCAGCCTGGCAGGATTTATGCCCTACCAGGACACCTGATCTAGGTCATCCTGCTCTGGCATCATCAATGATCTATTAAGGTCCTTTCCAATCCCTAAGGTTCTGTGATTCTGTGACTCTGAGATTCTGTGATTCTTTACTAATTTGTGAATTAACCAAGAGCCTGGTTAATTGACAATGTGTTCCAAAGATTACCATGGAATGCCTGTCTGAGATAACACAAGCCTCTTGGGCTGACCCAACCATGCCTTCAAACTCTCATGGTTTCCCCTGCATGGTGAGCTTTTCTGATTGGAATTTGTTGTGTTGTTGCCTATTTGAGGAAAAAAGAAATTGCGGATAGTCCACGAAAAATTCAGTAAATCATTGTTTTGTAGAACTAAAATTGTTTGTTCCACTCCATTGAAGATATTCCAACCTGCTCATGATAACATCTAAGCACCAACTAGAGTAATGAGACTGGCATACCATTATTCACAATAGAACATGTTCTCTGGAGGTTGGCTGTTGTATGTCCAGAGCAGAAAACTATAAGCTGATAATTTTTGTCAACAGTTGTCCTGGCAGGACATAAATCCTGATAGATTAGTTTGGCCACTGCTCTTCCCCCTCCCATTGCAGGGTCCAGGAGTTGAGTTGAGGAGCAGAAAAAAACAATGGAGGGTTTGCCTCCAGCAAAACTGCCCTGAGGGGCAGGAGCTTAGCACCACCATGTCAGGTGTCTTGTGCAGCCCCACACATGTGCCTTGATTCCATGTTGGGAGTGCACATGTAGCCCCATGAGGCATGACACTTTGAAATCATTGGCCAAAACTTCTGATGCTTGTGCCTATTTGCCAGTTACATTTTCAAAAAAATGTATTTAATGGGGGAATGATTTGAAAAGCCTGCCTTTCCACAGCCTTTCTGTCTTTCTCCAGCTTTTCTCAAGCCTTTCTTTAGACTGGAACGTTTGGGTGATTCCTTCTGTGAATCCCTCCACTGGCAGATTCCTCTATTAGCGGCTCATTAGCTGGGTTTCTGCCTGCAGAAAAAGCTATTCACAGCAGCCAGGTGTTTGCAGCTAGCAGCTTACAGCGACTCAGTTTTCCTCTCCTTCCCCCTGCCTTGGAGTATTTTGCATTTTACCCTTGGGGTCATAATTGCGGTTTTTGGAAGCATCTTTATACAGGAACTACACCCGGGAAATCAGCACGTCATGAGTATTTGGGCTGTAGTTACTATTAAGGCTAACACAAGCTATAGAACTTAAGATAGTTTCTAAAAGTCTCACAGGGCAAGCATGTTCAATCCGCCTTGGGACCGTAGCCGATACTGCCTGTGGCGTCCTTAGAATTTTCCTGTTTTCTGCCTTTCTATCTTCCAAGTTCTGACTCTTTAAACTGCTTCATCCTGTGTGTTATAAATACCTGTTGTGTAAATATTTACTGTCAACCGACAATCCAAATGAATTTCACATGATCTGACAACATTTTTACTATTAATTAATATTCATTTCAGGACATTAATATGTATAATCCATATTTTATATTAATCATAACAACAGCATACTACATTCTCTGCCGTAAGTAAAACATTTCATCTTGTAAAATGCTTTGAAAGTACTCTGGCTCAGGAATAGTATTCTTTTTTCCACAACATCATCCCAGATTCATAAGCAACTTTACTCAGGGAGGTCCGCCATATCAGCTACACAAATCAGAGTAGAATTGTACAGGAATGACCTTTTAAGTGGCATGGTTGGGCACTGATTCATTGAGGACTTCTAACATTTGGACTAAAGCCTTCAATCTCTACTCAAACTAATTGACAGTAAAGAGCAAGAAATACATTGAGATTTTCCCCATTACTTTCTCTTTCTGTGGAAAAACCCTCCCCAATAAGAGCTGCAAGATCACTGGAATGAATGCATTCAGGTCAGGAAAAAAATCTTGTTATCCTTCTCTACAATGAACAATTTACATCACCTCCATGAGTGCAATATATAATTTATAGATGACTCCTTGCTTAAGTGCCATATTAAACAATGAGCCAATAGTACACAAGGTGTGAAGAGGGTCAGAATAGTAAAAAAATCCTCCTATTGGTTTTAATTTAACAAGGAACCAGAAATAAAAATTAATACTTCCTCTAATGCCAGGTGTTTGGTCTACTTTGTAAGAGCAGCAGTTCCAAAGAAGTATAGAACACTTTTTCACTTTCAAGAAAAACTTGGTAGAGAAGGAGATAAAGGCAAAAGGAAAACCTAAAGACCTTGTAGCAGTTTCCAGAATTAATATTTTGTTCTGAGTGGAAGAGTTGCCACAGAGCAAGATGAGGACTCTGCTCCCAACTTCTTCATTGAAGTGATTTGTAAACTGATATCAAAGAATTGATTCCTCTGTTTTCCACTGCTATTTTTTCTCCCTCTCAACTAATTGAAAGTCCACAATTGGAGACCATGCAGGAACAGCAGCAGCCTTTCTGCTCTGAAGTTAATTTCAATTTAAAAAAAAAACAACTCTCATGCTATATAAAAAATTTCAAAGAAGGGAACACTACACATTGTAGAATCTATTAAGTGGGAAGAAGTTGAAGACATCCATCATTCCCCCCAGTATTCTTAGGAGCTGACCTGTACTTTAATTGAAGTTACCATATCTCATTTTGAAGAGTTTCTTCTCCTTTTCTAGAGTGGCTGCGGCAGTAATAAGCCTCTCAAGAGAGACAGCTTAATAAGAATACAAAAAAATGCTGCCCTCCTCTTCTGCACATAAGGGGTTTTGTGTTTTTTTTCTTTGATTTTGACTCAACATGAACTTCTCTCTTTTAAAGAAAAAAAAGTAGGTTTCACCAGAAGAAAATGCAGCAACAGCATATAGAAATATGTGTCTCAGATATTAGCAAAGGTTTAAAAATAAATCAGAGCAGACCTTTGCAAAGCTGTTTTTTGGTGGTTTTAAATCAAGATTTAGGAGATGCCTAAGCACACTTTTTAGAAACTACATATCTGTAAATTTTAAGCTTACAAATGAATAAATCTCCTTCCTGTTTTGCTGTAGACTTTAGAAACAAATTTCATAAAGAATGACAATTCCATGGATCTCAGTTCTCTATAGACATTAGAAACAACTAGACTTTATATGGAATGACATTTACATTTTCTTTGTAGCATAAGAGCAGGTGAAATGAAAGGCATGTACTGATTACCTAGAATGGTCTGTCAACAGCTGGTTTTACAACTTGCTTAAGCTTATAATAGGAACCGTGCTTAGTGGCTACAAAATGTAATTAAATAAATAAAGCTCTCTGCTGTTTCACAGCCCATTTGAAGTAATTTTAAATATAGCTTATCTTCCCCTTTTCCCACCCTTTACCACAAACAGCATTTTGATCAAACATGGAAAACATTATGGAATTTAACTGATTATCAAAATAGCTAGGAATTTGGTTAGACTAAACATTAAGCACGTGAAAGTAAGAGCTGGAAGAAAAGTAAAGCAGCAGATATTTCAATTAAGGAAATAATCTGCTTGTCCATCATTGCTTGCAATTAAGCAGTAGACTGATAGACCAAAAAGTTTGGAGTTTTTTTGTTTGCTAGTTTGTTGGGGTAAGGGATGGTTGTATTGGTTTAATAATTTTTTTCCACCAATGTAATCACATTCAGCTTAACATCTGGGGGGAGAGAGGGGGAGGGGGAGGAGTGTGTGTGCATAAGAGTATAATAAAGCACACAAAACATCCTACAGTGACACTGCTTAGGATCTGTAAGAACTCTCTCTGTCATCTCCTGTCCTACTCTACCTACAGTCACATCCTTAGTTTGTGTAACTTCACCATTACCTTGCCTGCAGCCTTTCCCTGGCCCAACACGCAAGTCCCCCTCCTGCTAATGACAGGCAGAGATCCCAGCAACTCTCGTCTTGGCAAACCCTCTGCATCTTTCAGCCACTCTATGGGCAAGATGGAGGGGAGGTCAGCCTTAACCTGTGGATTTGGCTCCCCCCTCTGCCAGCTCCCCGTGTATGGATGCTGGTATGAGGAGTTTTCCGAAGTAATCAGAAGCTGAGCTCTTAGAGCAGCAAATCAACAGGCAAAGCTCCAGCTGCATACTGGAAGCAATGCTAATCAAACAGCAGCAGCCCCTCAAGTATTTCCTCGTCCTAAAAGCTTGCAGGAAAAAAAAAAAAAAATCAGTCTTGATCAGCATCCTTTAATACCATCAGCTCCGGGCACAGCTGACTACCCCACCACTTTGCATAACAGCCTAAGGCCCACACTATAATTGCTTTACTAGCCAGAATCCTTCTCTCTGCAGTCCTCTGGGAACAGGGCAACATCTAATTTAAGCAGATAGGTGAGACATCCAAAGGTTAGAATTAAGGTTGTCAACAGAACCCCAGCTTCAAGCATCCATCTAAATTACCAGCCACATAAGGCAACCGGTGTATGCAAATCCAAACTGTTTAAATAAAAATGGTCTTTGGACTGATCAGAAATGCATTTGTAAATAAATAAATCAATCACATATGGAGGTGTTGTGTCTATTCGCTCACATAAAAACTTTCTGAAGTATCACATAGTTTTTTTCCATAATACTCTTACAGGATTCTTTCCATTTATTCCTCCCCATTGTTTTTCACAAATCTCCACCACCACCACAAAAAAAAAAA
>WBNM01045401.1:155721-216215 GCA_013399055.1 Ramphastos sulfuratus | reverse complement strand
AAAAAAAAAAAAAAAAAAAAAGTATCAGTAAATCAAAACAACTTGGGCTAAACTTTTCTAACCATGAACCCTAGGGAAAAAGTGTAGCATGCAAATTTGCCATATATTTCCTTATGGTTCTCATACATTTGGCTCAATTGCATTTGTATTTTTATTGCAGACATATTTCATCCCTTTTCTTTTTCACTGCAAAAATAAAAAGGTATTTAGTTTGATAGTTCTGGAAACTACTTAGCAGAAGTGCTGATTCATGAACACGCATTTCCTTTTTTCCTTGAAGCAAAGAAATTAAATACTGCAGACTCTGCTTTACAGCAAAACCTCAAATAAACCAGGAGAGAGTGAATCTGCATTAGGCTGTAACATGCTAATAGGATTTAAAGATTCAGCCAAGCCCTTCCGCATACCCTCTTCTCAGCTTGTGTTGTCTCAGTACTTAAGCATGTTTGCATATTTGCTAGAATAGGTGAAAACAACTAATTAAAGAAGAACAGAAGTTAGTCCAGGAACTGCCGGGGGAGGCAACTGGGGGGCAGCTTGAGGGGAGTCTTTGCATTCAAAACATGCCTACTAAATTTACTCTTGCACAGCTCTACAATAACATAATTAAAAGAACTCCAATTAATGACAATTAAATGAAAATGTTTATTTCTTATTTTGATTCTTTTTTTCACGTTTGTATGTTACTCTACATTGCTTGCCTGCTTTTCTGAAAGCATTTCCCACTCCCATCCCCAGCCTTGCGTGAAAGAAAAAGCTACTAAGGATTTTAAATAATGTCTTTTGTCCCCCCCACCCCTTATTATTACAGCAGATGACAAGTAAAAAGGCCAAAATGTTTTGATGCTTACATATCACAAGCTTCTTGGTAAAAACACTTTTAATTTCCCAAAGGATGATTTTCCTACCAAAGACTTCCCCTCTGACATTGTTTTTTCAAAAAGCTCCGATCATCAGCAAACAAATAAAATTGCTCATGGTCACCAAAGAAAACGAATACAAAAGTTCTAAGAGATGGTACTGATAGCCCTGCTGAGGTAAGGAAGGTGACACAAGTATAAAATAAAAGAGGCTGGCATTTCATAATGCTTTAGAGGTGAATTCATGCCCTTCTTTCATGCCTCTCTGGTATTAGTTAATTATCTGAGGAAGGAACAGGCTGATGTTCCGATACATCGCAAAAATAGAAATGTAATACCTAAATTTAAGCTAGGCACTCGGAACACGTTAAAGGGTTATATTCAAAGCGAGCCACGTCCCTGGAGTGAGAGAGAGCAATGCTGACACCAAGTGGGAGAAAACGCTGCTATCTCCATCCTCTATCGCAGCCTTGAGACGCCGGAATATCAGAGCCACAACTCTCAGATTTAGGTGCTGTGGCAAATTGGTTAGACATAGGGAGGGACCGCACAGATCCTCTGAAAGCGGAACTCTGTGTTATCCTAGTGTGTACACTAGATAATTAAGTAGAGACCTCTTTCTTGTAGTGTAGCTGATTTCAGTGAGCAAGGCCATGGCTGCTGTCATGAACATGTCAGGTATTACTCTTCTTCACAAATTGCAGATAAAACTCTTTAATTTGTAATCTACACAGATTTGGTGAGCCTGGGTGTGGCAGGAACTTTCAGTATGCTCTGTTCACAGAAAAACTGAAAATAGGCATTCATGGGCTGAGAAGAAGTCTCTACTCCCCAACAAGTCTCTACAGACTGTAGTTTCTGTGCAGCATACAGCTTTCAAAATCAATTTTCCAAGACACAAAAAGCCTGTATCAAAACTAGTTTTAGAAATACCTTCCCTTCTCACACATTTGATGTCATTATTCAATGCAGACAATGATCAGTGTAATCAGCTAGCATGACTTCCTCAGCTCCCTTGTCATGCTATTGACTGAGGTGAAAAATCTCAGGATTTCATTTTGACCATCTTCCCTCTTCTGTGCTCAGGCTGCTTGTTACAGCAAAACACAGTTGACTGTGTGCTTCATGTCTCTCCTGCCAATATTTTCTCCTATTGCAGTCTTTTGCAGATAAATAGTACTACTTTAAAAAAAAAAAAAAAAAATTGAAAAATTGACATATTGAAAAGAGGGTGAAAAGTCTATAACAGCAGAACCACTAAGCCACTGAGACTGGGGGTTAGTGTGACAGCAGCATCCTAGAGTGCTGACACAGCGAGTGAAGAGAAGCCCCAAGCAATGCTGGAGTCAACGTTGCATCAGTGACATTCTCACCACACCTTGCAGTTCACTGAAAATGGACACCAGGCATGCTTGTTGTTTCCAAGTTACAGATCTGCGGTACAAAGGATAGTCTGCTGCAGATCACAGAAAAAGCACCTCATTTTTTTCCATGCCCTGTGCTCTCCATCAACAGGCAGAAAGGATCCAGCACTGCAGACCTAGAAGGGGCAATGAGTACTCCAGCCACATCCACTGTGGCTGTTTTAAGTCACGTTTGCCCAGGCTACAGCAGTCTTTAATCAAATCTTTATGCTTACAGTCAGCAAAATATTCTGCACTGTTCATCCAGAAGGAAAAAAAAAAAAAAATGCATCATTACAATCTATTGCCCATAATTTTGGTGAAGATCTAGGTCTTACTTTGATCCTAATGTACAACATTTCTTTATCCAATCTCCTGATTTGTACTCAAATACAAAATTAAAACTTACTGGTTTATGAGTCATAACATACTGGTTATGAGTTGCTAAGTTTACAAAGATTAGGGAAAATAGTTTTTTTGTGTGTAATGAGAAATAATATGAAGTATTTCTAGAATGTAACAACAATCCCTACAGACGTATTATCAAACCTCCTGGCAGTTCATATGGTACACACAGGATGTGCTACGTTCACATCTAAATCCAGCTAGAAGTTATCATTGCTAAGCAAATGACTTAAATAAAGGAACGTAATCCAGACCAACACAAACATAATTTGAGTAGATAAAGTCTAGCTTTTAGTTGCACTGTTCCAACCAACTCCAAACCACATGGCGGTTTCAGAAATTCACTCTGAGGTGTCTATGGTCAACCTACATGTCCAGGATGCTGTCCAGTTCCCCTTCCCCAGCCCCCTAGATCTCTGCAATCCTTTTATAATATGGCTCCACATTTGTGGGGAGTAGCTGCATGGTATCCAACCAAAACACAGTCTCTGTAGCCTTGCTGATACATAGTGAAGCATGCGTAAAAGCACAAAGGAAAACAAGGTATGAGACTCATTTCCTCAGGGTGTAGGCTTTTCTTTTAATGAATCCCATGCTTTTGTGGAGATCTATACAGTAGCTTTTATGCACCCACAAAGTCCTGTTTCTCTTTGTAAGACAAAGATAGCATGCAAAATTCAGGAAGGATTTATCTATGACTTCTGCACAAAAGGAGATAAGAAAAAACACTCCTGGTCTAGATGCCAAAAAAATTCCATAGTCAGCTTTTATCTAGAAGGTTAAATTCAGAAATTATGAGGGTAAACAGTATGACAAATTGCTATGAGCAAGGTTTGGCTCATAATTTAATTACACTATAGAAGTTAAGCTAATCTTGCACACCTCCAACGCAGCTAGTGATATGCTTCAGGTTAAACATAGCTGTCAATTGAGGCCTCAGGTAAACACAAACACCACAGTGTCTAATCTCTTTCTAAAGAATTACTTAAATCAAACAGGAAAATCAGTTTAGCATGAGTGCACAGTTTGCAAGCTAGGACAGGTTATAGGAGAGCCTGAAATGCTAGTAGATTCCTAGGTGGAAAAATTTTAAAAAACACTCACAAACAAACCATTTTAAGAATCCCAAACCAAATAAAAAGAACAAAAAGCAACCAACAAAAGCCCCCAAGGCTGAAAGGATTTCAATGCTATTTAAAAAAACAAAGAAAACAACAAATCAAACAAACAAAACCCCCCCACAACAAAACCAACAAGCAAAAAAACCCTCAACCCAAACAACAACAACAAAAAAATAAAAACCAACAAACAAACAAAGAGAACCACACACACATCAAAAACAAACAAACAAACAAAACACCTCAACATACAATGGCCAGGAAAAGGACAGGCTAAAATACATTGTAGCTTTAATATTTATCTTAAATCACTATCTTTAGATGGAATAGGGGGCTGTGAACAGTCTGTTCTCCACCCCAGAGTGAAAGTTCTGAAAGATGCCTTTCAAAACTGCTCAAATTCTTCTCCCAGACTGTCATTTTGGCACCTCAAAATACTAAGAGCTCTGCTCAGGAACAGTCAGTCTTGCCCATCTCAATCTACAAACACCACAGCTGAAGGTTAAGCCTGTGTCAGCTGAATGGTATGCCTGCCAGACTGGTATGGTTTTAATTTGTTAAAGCGCAACTCACACAGCAAAATCGCAGGAACCAACTAGTCCAAATGCAAGTATCTGTGTAAATGCTTCAAGCTATTTCATGAGAAACAGCCAATAAAAGCAAGTTTTATTTCCAGGAAGCAAGAGGGGATGTGAGCCAGGTTTGTCATTTCACTTTTTGCTTGCTTTGCTGGAATGACATCGTGCACTTTTAATATGTTTAGTTTGTAAACCCAACCTTGATGTTTCCACTGTAGTGGACTTTGAGCTATTGTTATATTATGAAAGATGAAGGGTATCTATCAAACGTGCTGGGTTTCCTGCCAGAGATTACAAAAACAAGATCGGCCACAGAATACTGAACTCCCTCTCACCCGCGGATGGGATTTCTTTCATAAGCTTACCTCAGAGCAGGAGAGTGCCTCATGGCTATGCTCTGTCTGAGGTTTTATTGAAGAATGTGAAAGGATCTTTTCAGCAGAATTCTTTCCCACATCACCACAACCCCAGATAGACTTGACATTCTGCAGAATTACAGGCAGTGAAGTTGCTGCTAAGGCAAAAGGGCTGCAATGGAAAGCCAGGCTTCCTGGCTTCTCGAATACCCTTCCAACTCTCTGTAGCTGGTGACGCTTCTTCAAGTTACGAGAGCAGAAGCAGATAAAATAAGATAGCTAATATTTTGCTCTGCATGCTCATCTGAGTAGAGGTTGCAGGAATTCTCAAAAGGTGCTAGTGGCATAGGATATCCCCAGAGAGCAAAAGGAACTGGAGGCATAGACTCCAACACTGTCTTTGTGTGAAACAACCCCAGTTTTAGATTTGGAGCCACGTCCTGTAACATAGCAGGAGTATTTCAGAGACATCCTTGTATCAATCTGTTCTGTTCTCTGTACAGGATTTAAGAGAGGTTCAAAGGAACATTACAGTCTCAATATTAATTTTGAGATATATAATATGCTCTAAATACTGAATCTAACTTTGTGTTACAAGTCTGATGGTTTTCTTTAACAGAGATAGATGGAGAGAGAAAAGAAGAAATTAAGGAGTCATGAACATGAGCAGCACGATCTACAATTATATGCAATGTAAATCTCTTCACCTGTTCTGAATCTAGTCATGAACCACAAGGATATGTGGTAAGTGCCTGGTGCAGCATTAAAGATGAGGTTTTGCTGCACTTCCTACGTGTCTTTTTCTAAATCTCCATTTCAAGTTAAGCAGCAATGATACATAACATCGCAAACCAAAAACGAGACTTAGAATGACCCTGTCCTTAAACCAGCATTTGTCAATCCACCAGGAGTCTTCTGAGAAGAAAAGGAAGCAAAATACTAACAATGGATTAGAAAAGAGTATGTCCAAGAAGAGGCTGGAACATACACAAGTGAATTCTAGAGAAGTGAGAGAAGTTTCACCCTTCTGGTTTGCTTTCCTGCATCACCAATGTATAGCCAAATATATACAGAAAATAAAAAGCATTTCACTTGAGGAAAAAATCCAGTGGCTTTCATCTAACAAAGCTTGGCACTAAGATATTTAAAGTGGAACAACTTGGGGTTTTATTCCTGACGTTTTACTTTTGCACTTGCATTTTTTTTCAAGATCAGAATTTGAAATGCTCATGTTTCCCCTCTAGCATAAGCTTATGACAAATATTCACATTGCATAGTCATTAATTACCCTACATATATGCAAACACATTTCCATTTGTAGATTCCAACCAAACAAAGCACTTTTTGATTACTTACTGAACAAATTAATCTAAACGTCTTACCTGAAGGTCATCTGCTTGTCTGTGTGAGAAACAAGAGTTCAGGTCAACAAAAAGCATCTCATGATGTTGAAGCAAATAGAGGAGGAGGCCATTGTAAAGTTTTTGTTCTTCACAAGCCAAGGGACTGACAGGGATCCTAAGCAAAGAGATGGACAGAGTTTAGCTCTCAGATCAGGGCTCCCCTGTACCTCCAATATTCAGTAAAGTAGTCAACTGGGTGACTGGATAAAATGGAGTTCCAGCCTCATTTCTGAAAAGAAATTGTCAGGCCAGGGAACAACTTTATTTGGTGGTTTCACAACACTGGGAACTTTACAGCGACAGGCTCGTTTTGCTGCGAAGGTTCACAGAGCAATGAATCATAACAAAATGGCTAGAAAGTGACAGTAACTCAGACATGATGTTCATAAAATCAAGGATGGAGAGAGCAAAAACAAAAGCCCCAGAATTCTCCCATAATTCACTGGCACTGGGGCTAGAAAAGAGTAGTTTTGGTCTAGCTTCGTTTATGAAAGTGGAATTTGACATCTTATTACCAGAACTGCCTGACAGAAGCCCCCAAACCCAAAAAACATGGCTAAGAAACTGCTTCGGTCTAATAATTTATAAATTCACAGGCATCAGGCACATTATACAGTAGAACTTCTGGGTGTTTCCACTAACATGTTGAGTTTTGGTTGAAGATTTTTTTTCCTCCTCACTTTCTGTCTTTTTCTTCATAAACAGTAGTTGAACTTACTGAGGAATTGTGGTGTGGATGATTGGGTCACGAGGTGGATGTCAGCTGGTTGCAGGAAAGAAGTCAGAGGGCTGTGGTCAATGGGACAGAGTCTAGTTGGAAGCCTGTAACTAGTGGAGTCCCTCAGGGGTTGGTACTGGGACCAGTACTACCCAGTATGTTCATCAGTGACCTGGATGAGGGCACAGAGTGCACTGTCAGCAAGCTTGCTGGTGACACAAAGCCGGAAGGAGTGACTGATGCACCTGAAAGCTGTGCTGCCATTCAGACGGAGCAGGACAGGCTGCAGAGTTGGCCTTGGAGATACTGAATGAAAAACAACAGTAACAAGTGTAGAGTCTTGCATCTGGAAAGAACAAGCCCATGGACCAGTGCCAGAGCCCTGGAGCAGGCTGCCCAGAGAGGTTGTGGAGTCTCCTTCTCTGGAGACATTCAAAACCCACCTGGATGCATTCCTATGTGACCTGCTCTAGGTGATCCTGCTCTGGCAGTGGAGTTGCACTCAATGATATTTCGAGGCCACTTCCGAACCCTAACATTCTGTGATTCCACACATGTAAGAGTAAGTTGGAATCAATCTGCTAGAGTCAAAGGATTCTTTATGTAAGATTCTAATGTCATTCCTTGAAGGAACTGGGTATTCCCCCTGGGAACCATTTGAAATCTTGGAGGACATTTACGTAAATGCTGTCACTTTAATCCAGCTTCTCCAATCATGTTGCACCAACTCAGTTCCACCCAGCACAATATTAAACAAGAAACTCATACATTCTGGAGACTAATGTGGTGACATACACACATCAGTGTTCTGTTTGCCAAGTCAGTGCACTCATTATTCACTTGTGATTTTCAAGTACAAATATACATTCTGGGACTAGTCCAACTGCTTTCATTCACATTCTTCTGTTGTAAACTTCCTGTTGTTTCTGTAACAACTTGTGTTCGTGATCCTTTGGTAGGAAGGTGATTTCAGCAGAATTACAGCCAGCTACAACACAAACAGTTTCATGTGACAAACTAGTGTCATCGCTTCTTTCTTTAGGGTTGCCTAACATTTCTCCTTCTTGGATTCCTACTCTCCTCAGGACAGACTCACGCTCTCCACAAGAAGCAAGCTTGCCTATAAAACCTGGTTGACCGGCAACAGTCTTTCCTGCATGCAACAATCCTAAGAGATTACTCATTGTTTACACAGACATTCACACCCTCAACTCACAGGCCATACAACAAACTTACTAAAGCAAACTTTTTAGTCTCTTGCTCTCTTTCAGCTTTTTTCTCTATCCTAGAAATATATTCTCAAATCCATCTCTACCAATTTAACATCAAGGAGCACAAACACAAGTTATTAATGAAGACAAACAGCTCTCACCCTACTTACTGGGTCTCACTTTCCCTTACTAGCAGCCTATGTTTTGGTTACCAAGTTTTCATTTAATTCTAAAACAAATCTAAGCTGTACTTTGAGATGTGACCCTACAGCTGACTCCAAATATCAATGTCTGCTCATCCACAGATATTCACAGTTGGCAACAGCTGTGCACTGCAAATATAGAAAATATATTTTTAGTTTTCTCTGCAGCCATGTTCCACAATGACTCTCAATTAATTTTCCTACCTCTTCAGATACTCCTGTTGCTAGTAGAAACTATATTATCAAGCTGACAACAAGGGAATCACTTTTGCACGCTGTTAAATCCAGAAGAATGCTCTTAGGAAGAGCACAGCTACTGAAATGTATTATTTTGCACTACACCACAGAAGCCCCTGAAATCAGCTGGAGTGTATATCAACCACAGGAGAACAGTTATCACAAATAAGAAACAACTAAAATGTGATCCATTAGGGATCAGCTACTGTTTCCTTGAGCCTAAACCTTTCAAGGTTGCTTTGTCACAAAGCACAGGCTAGAAAATCCATATAGTCCCTTGCCTTGGTGCTGTTCAGAGGATTTGCCAAGGTTCCCTGCTGGTTGCAAATTTACAGAAAGAGTGAGTCAGATGTGCAGAAGCAAACAGCTGGTCGGCCAACATCCTTGTGCATTCATGCAAAAATTACTTACTGAGGTTAGTAGTAGAAATATCTTTACCAATTTGAGGCACAAAAAAAAAATACTCTTAGAAATTAAGTGACATCAGCTAAGTCTCTGATTAAAAGAGAAGCAACACATTCCTCTTGGCATTTACAAAAACTAGCAGGACATGAAACAGCTCACAGAAAGAAATATGAATGGCAACAGAAATAAACAGTTCAGAGGATGAGCAGAAAGAAATCAATAGTAGAAGGGCAAAGCTTAACATTTGTCTTGGGGGTAACCAGTCTGATACCTGATCTATGGGTTATGTTTTTGGTTCCTTTACCTACAAGGAGGTGAGGACATGAAAGCTCTGTCACGCAGATATTAAAACTGAATTCTCAGAAGAAACAGATGATAAGGGTCAAAAACCTGAAAAAGTAGTAATGTGAAAGGTGCTGGTGGAGCAGCTGCGACAGCCGTGAAGACAGCTTAACTCAGTCTCATGGGCGAAAAAAAGCATGAAAGAGGAAGGTCAGTAAAAGAAATCAGAAGCAGCTGGTTTGCAAAGGACACTATGGTGAAATTTCTGAAACATATCTTCCTTTCTTATTCCCACTTCAGGGCCCACCACCCTGAACAAGGACAGGAAACATATACAGAATTCTCCCAATACAAAAATTATTTTAGTCAAATATTCAATATGAGCAGCACTAGAGGACTGCAATAGAGATGAGATAGCTTATTTAACATTCAGTTTTCACATAAACAGGGATATTAGTTTCTTAGCATTTAAAATTCATTATAATCATTTTCTGTGACCCTTGTATTTTTTGTGTTGCAATTACTACAGTTACTAATTGTGAAGTATATGCAATTTTAGCTTGCAAGGTATAATGAGCAGCAAGTTTTATATTCTAATTTGCTGTCCCTGAGGTCCATGTTTGTTCTGTGTTTCAACTATCAAAAATTCCAACTCAGATACTTCAGTGAAACTATAAGCATTGCAGGTCTCCACAAGGTGAAGCAATTTGAGGCACAGACAAGCAATAACCATAAGGAGAATTTACACTCAAATATAAATAGATCAAAAATGTAAAGCAAAAAAGGCTTACAAATGGCCTCGTTTACTTGTTTAATGTAAAAGAAGGAAGAAGTAATTGCAAACAAACCACAGATTGCCAGAATGCATGCAAAACTGTTTTTACACCTGCAATGAATTAGTGCCATAAGTGGAGCTGACATTACATCCAGAAGGTTATTTCCAACAGTTGCATAGGGTATACATTCTGCAGGTTAGATGTAGAGTTGTTTTTTCTATAATCATCAGGTTCCAGACAAACAACTATAGCAAGTACTATCCAACACATCTCACTTCCCAGTCAATCTACACTCTGGCTACCAAATAACATGGCAGTTAATCACAATAATTCTTGCTCTTAAATTCATAAAGGATATTTATGGCTGTATTCCCTGTGTCAGTGGATATGGTTTGCCACAGTAGACTATTTTGAATTTTGCTGCTGTACAGGATAATACAAATGGTTATTTTGAATGGCCTCAGGCCACTCAGCAGGAAGTGTGTGCAGCACTTTCACTGGGAGAAAATGGCAGTTGCAAGGTTCTCCTATCTGCCCGACTACCAAAAAGGAGATTTTTTTCATAATTCTAGATGGTAAATCCTCCAAGGACAGCACTAGTTTACATAACTTCATCAAAAAATGAGCTACAGACCTACTGGTTTCTCTCTAAGAAATGGTGAGATCAGAACGAATATTAATTCCAGTTTTTCATAGTCATAGGTCAGATACACTTCTATTTATGGTAGCAGTGCTGTCTTGACAAGTCACTGGCAGGCAAACTCCATGCTGACTGTTTTCAAGGCTGGTCAAACATGTTTTTTTCACAAGCATTTAGTTTAGCGCTAAGTGAGCTTTCAAAGTTCAGAAGTATCTGGACCACCTTCCAGATCAGAGTGGGATGCTGAAAAACAAACACCTCATCAATCAATACGAGAGCCTGCTGGATTCGTATGTGTAGATACAGAAACCAGTGGGCACATGTTACATGTTCAGACCACCTAGGAAAGGAGACAAGGCAGTAAAATAAAGTCTTCTTACATGTGTGGGCATGTACAGAAGCGCTGTGTGATAGCAAAAGGAGCCTGATGGCAAAAGAGTGGCAGTCAGCACAGTCCTTGTTGAGCTAGTATAGTAGTCAAGGAACTGATTTTTTTGGTGAAGGCCTTTTGGCATCAGCCTTTTACCTGTTTATAAGTGTCACCACACAACTGATCCAGACACTGGGAAGTATATTTAATCTGTCTGCCCTAATTTACTAGTTTAAGCATGCAGCTATTAAGGAACTTGGGCTCTGATTGCAGAACTGCTTTTTTCCATCACTGAATATCCTCCATGGTGAAGCTTATTCTCCCAGGAGCGAATGGCATAACTCCTACCACACTACTTGTTCTTAGATTCTTCTTCCTAGCTATAATTTTGCTAAAGTCTTTTTACTTATATCACCTGCTGGTATATCTGCTGACAAGTTCAAAGAACAGAAACAGATACAAACATAAAGATCTGTGTAAACAGCAGCAAGGTCTGAGTGCAGTTGCCCAAAACAAAGCCCATCACTGATTTCTAATATGCTTGATACGAATTGTGCTGAATGTATCTTTTTTATAACTTACTTGGCTTGCCATAAAAGATAGTGAAAAACAACAGGGTTTGGGGTTTTTACTGCATAGAAAACTGTTAACATACACAGTTTGCAAAGTGTCGTTGGATTACAGTTCACATTAGGATGGAATGGCTATAGTCCACTAAAATAAAGGGTTACAAATCGTAAGACAGGTATAGACATTTTAACATCTAGTGTCAACATGAAGGATTATACAAAGAACTAAATTGTTTCAACTTCACTGGAAAATCCTCCATTATCAGATCACTCCAGACTGTTCCCTCTCATCACCTTGACTTGCATGACATACGTCCTTCCACTTTTCTTTTTCAGCATGCAGTTCTGCATCTGCTTACTAGCATCCCAAACATACCTTCTCTAGCTTCAGCGAAGCATTCACTGCTTGCAAGCTCAGCTGGCCTCTGTTTGGATGACAACTTGAATTAGAGTATCAAGGGCAAAATTATTTACTTCTCTTTCTTGACAGAAGATTCCTTTCTCTGATATGATATGGTATTACAGGGTCAAAATCAGTCTTAGCTTTTCAAAATCAAGGCTAACAACTAGTAGCCTCCACAGCCAGCATTTCACTTGGCTAACAAAAGAGCTGTAGTTCATTAAACAGCTCTCCATCTCTCATGCCTCTTCTCTTCAGAATGATTGCTTACATGAGGCTAGACCTGTACAGTCAGTGACTAACAGGATGAAGGTTGTCAGCCAGCTCATAATTTGTCACATCTGCCTATAATGTATTATTTAAACATTTAGCTTTCTAAATGCTCCACTTGCCATTAGACAGACAGTTATGACAGAAAGCCTCGTCACAAAGTATGATCTAGCAGTAGTGTTTCAGATAGTTTATAAATACTCACTTGAACAGCACAGGTCCAAACACAGTGGCTAGGTTTTCCAGAGTCATGAAATTCACTGCACTATATGCTGCTACCTTTAACAGGAAAGTAGACAAAAACTGAAGAAGATTTTGATGGGCTCTGGGCAGGCAACTGAGCAATTGTCTAAGGTTCTGTACGCATTCTGTTGTGTGGATTTTGTGTTCTGGTGCAAGAAAAAAAAAAAAAGTGATGACATATATATATATATATATATTCCTAACAATAACACCAGAATTTCATTATAGACATTATAATATATCTGAGGAAGAGTGAGGTTCCATATATATTACAGTAAATAATAAATACGTTCTGATGACATAAAAAAATGTAGCACTACATTTTTACAACAATTTTCACATATTGATATTTAATTACCATAAATTTTCAGCTATATGAGTCTTATAAACACTGTTTCTGCTATTCCTCATGTTGCAACAGAACCTTATAGCACTTGCTGGTTTTTACTGGAATAGCAGGCAGTAATCATGTACCTAAAACCTTAAAGCTGCCTTTAAAGATGATAAAAGATTGTCAACCACGACTCTCCTCAGGGATTTTACATATGCTGTATGATTCTCATTAAGAGGATTGAGAAATTGTACACTTTCAGCCCCCCCATCATCTTCATTTCCTGACTAATTGGTGGCTCTCAGTCTCAAAACATTTTTGGTCTATAAATATGCAACTGTAGTTACACAAGAGATGCTTAGAAATCTAAATTGGGTTCACAAACAACTCTATTTGATCAGCAGTTCAGAATCAGTATGATAAAGTCTCCTGGCTATTAGAACCGAGATGACAGTACTGCTCAGTAACAGGCAGCTGCTGCCCACACTTGCCATAGCTCACCAGGATGCATAGCTTTGGCAACATGAGCAGCAAGACATCCCCTAAAGAGTAATTTTAGTCCTTAAATATACATTTCATAAAAGCCAAGTTTAATCTATTAATCAGATACGGGAAAGAGGATGGAGGGGAGAAAATATTATTAGTATTATTAATCTTAGTATTTTTAGAAGAACAGCAAGACTCTCAGGGTAGTTAGTGCTTGCAAAAAAAAAACCAAACAAACAAAACTTTATCTTTCAGTATAGAGTTTGTTAAAGTGGATCCTTTCTCTTTTTTTTCTGTTTGCTTTGGGTTTTTTCAGTTGGTTTGTTTGCTAAGCTTGCACATCACTTGGTAATTAGCAGATGAAGTGAGAACAAAACGATGTGCAACCTAACCCAGAAACCCCACTTATTTTTATGCAAACACCTGAATTAGTTATCAGTCAGAATCGCTGGGTAAATTTCTGTACACATCTGCTCTGCCGTGACAGACAATAGGGAACTAGCAGTATGTTGCTGCAGGTACTCATCTTGCCTTTACATTTTTGAATGTTTCATGGGGCTCCACATCCTGCCATTCAAGACTATAAGAAAACTAGTTAAAACTAGTAAATAGGAGAAGACATGTACAGAAAGACTGCTGTACTAGGGAAGGTCAAATAGATGACTTACCTCAAAAAAAGGGAGGAGGCAGTGGCTATATAGAAGCACAAGCAGCATTATGATGATGATTTGATTAAAAATCACAGAATGGCTTAGGTTGGAATGGGTCTTAGAGATCATCCACTCCAAATTCCCTGCCCTGAGCAGGGATGCTTCTCAACTAAAGTCAGCTGCTCAAGGCCTCATCTAAACTGGCCTTAAACACCCCCAGGGAGGGGGCATCCACAACCTCCCCCTTAAGGAAAGTCCCTTTCCAGCCTTCCTGTAGGATCCCTATAGGTATCAGAAGGCAGCTCTAAGGTCTCCATGGAGTATTCTCTAGGCTGAACAACCCCAGCTCCCTCACCCTATCCTCATAGAAGACAACATGGTCCAGCCCTTGAACCATCTTGTGGCCCTTCTCTGGACTCACTTCAACAGCTCTGCATCCTTGTTATGATGGAGGCGCCAGGACCAGATGCAATATTCAAGGTGAAAATAAAGATATTATCTCAACAATCAGTAAGCAATGAGTAGGATATCTGACTTTAAAAGAAGGCATGCAAAAGAGGTACTTTCTCAAAGAACAGAGGATTGAAAAATGTGTTACCACAGGATGTTGGGGAGTACAAAAGCCTTAATGAATTAAAAAGAAAGAAAATACTATAGGCAAGTTAATGGAAGAACAGTCCACCAGAAGCAATTAAGCATCAGTATCAGGTTAAGGAAACTTAAATCCTTGTTTATAGGAAAGTACAATGAACACATTATCTGTCACTGTCAAAGAAAAGACAGAAGCTTGGAAAGTGCCTTTTCTGTACCTTGGAAAGTTTTTAGCAAGCCAGAACAGATGTTGTCTGGGAAAACAGCCACTGGCAGTTCCTTCAAAAAGAGTTTCAGGAGACTGGCCACAGAATCAACATCTCCATCATTAATAAGGTCTACTTTCTCTCCTTGACTGTATTTCTGTTTCAATTCCTTGATTTTATTTACTGAGCCACTGATTCGAAATATACCAACGTGCTCCAGACCTGTTTAAGAAATATGAAACAGTAAGCAGTGGTTGCAGTACCACACTTGGGTGATGAGAAACAGATCTCAAAAACCAAGAGCTCCTCTGAGAAAGCACAATAATTGTAAAAATAGACTTTTCAGCAATTACAGCTGCAAAGTATAGATTAAACAAATAACAGTTTTCAGAGGTCAGACAAAACACAAACTCACCAAATACTTCTAGGTATTCCACCATCTGTGTCACAAGAAATGGAACTCCACATTGTGTTGCATCCTGTATGAGGGTTTCCAGAGGAACACCAAATGTACTTCTTTCTTTGCTAAACTGTAGATCTGGTGAGACTTTACTTGTTGTGTGCTTGACTTGAATAGAAGATAGGGATTGCTGGGGAATAAAAACAGGCAAATGGTAAACAGAAACTCTTGTATCATTTCAAAGTCCAAGGGTCTACATCTTAGGTAAAATTATTTCCTTCATCAGAGTGTCTTAGTGCAAATTTTAATTCTGCATGCTCTTAAAATACTAATATATCCTCCTGCAGCACAGAAAGAGGACCCGTGGTGGAGGAAATAGAGATAAAATTCATTCACACTTCCATTCGGAGAAAAGGGGGTCTCCAGCTCAAGGCAGATGCCGTATTTAGGACAAGGAGAAGTTATAAAACTTTTCCTCAAGATGATCCCAAATCATCCAGAAAAAGGCTGAAATGCTGGTGCATAGCCTTCTAGCTCCTTGAAATTGATTCATTTCTACCCACTTCACAAAGACTACAAAAGCAAGATTCAAGGATGAGCCAGAGGAGGTAGCAGCCATGGCATAAGCCTGCAGTCTGCTTGCCCAGTTATTGCAAATATCTTTCCCCAAAATCGATGCAAAAACCTGTGTGAGAAGTTACAAAAGAGCCTGCACCCAGGAGCTGTTTTTCACGTTGTCAGTATGGAGAGGTTGCCAGTACATGGTCTAAAAAGTACGTGGGATATTGCACTGGCCACCCATGCCTAAGCGCTGGCAGCAGGGCTGAGGAGAGGCCGGTGCTGCCCCCAGCTGGGAACGGCCTCTTCCAGACGGCTCTGTCTGGTTCCTGCAGTCCCTCAGCCCACCACATGGCATCTCAGGGGTGATTAAGTGAGGGGAAATGCTGCCAGTCAGGAGGAGCCCTTGTTCGCTTAGCCTCCTTCCCCCTCTCCTACCCCCTGCCCTGCCTCATGAGCCAGTGATGTTACACGCCGTGCCCTGCTTTGCCCTGCCAGGCAGCCTGTGCACGCAGTCTCAAAAGAAAGCTCCTTTCCATGACACAGCGAGAGCAGAAGTCCAAACAGGAACACTGTAACTTACCTAAGGACCCACAGCAAGAATATTTAAAATAGCATCTGAGTTTCATTTTAAAGGAAGATTTTAATTTTCTGTACCATTACCCCAATACATTCTAAACCCAGCCCATTCTTAAATGTTTTTATTACTATGTTTACAGAAGAGGAAAAACTTTTCTATAGATTTGTAGCAGAAATGCTAAAAAAATGCCAGTTTTCAGCTCATAAAGTGCACACCTTCAGTAAAGCTGGGGCTCAAGGAGGCTGTGTCCAGCCATGCTGCCATGGTGAACACAAACATGAACTGAAACACTTAGACCCCATTTCGTTCCCTCAGTACCTAAGGAAGCTTGAAACATCATGTTAATGCTAAAGCACTAATAATGACCAAAAAGGAATCAATGCCAAATGTACTTTACAGCATTTTTACATGTAAGTTGCAAAGTGTTTAAAAAAGCCTCTAAATAATCCAGCATATATTACTCTAAACATCTTTTCTTTCCCTCTTCAGATGCAGCAGCTGGGTTGGGGGAAGAAATGAAGCCTTCTCCAAAAGAAGAATGTAAGGAAGGTCTCAATAAGCCAGATTTAAGTTCACTTACACAAATTGAAAGGGAGGCACTTGCTCCCATAGTAGCATGCAGCAGAGTGTCAGCTGTGCTGCTCAGAAGACACCATCACCTTTCTTCCTCTCCCAAATCCTTGCAGTCCAGCCAAAGCTAATTGAGCTGCTCCTCTGTAATTAACTTATAGTAGAATAATTGCTAGGCATCATCTTAATCAGTAGTTTCACTCCAGATTTTGTGGAAGGTAGGAATTAATTGCTAGTAGAAGTAGATTCCTTGTAGCCAACACTTGCCCCCGGAGGCACACTGCACAAGCTCACGGATGTGTTACCATTAGGAGATGTTTCCATGGCACCTAACACACACAATGGCACAGCTTCCTGAACATGCTGGTCGTGTGCTTGACATTTAATTTTGAGTGAGCTTTCTCAATGCAGGTTTGCAGGTATTCATACTGCCTGCTGTCTGATCTGCCAGCTAGCAGCATTAAGTAAAATATTTTGAGATGGTCTGCAGTGTACACATTTATGTAACACACATTTATGTAACACCTGCACAATCATATTGGTAAACACACAAACAAGAATCAATCCAGCCTTTGAAATGTAGAAGATGTAGATGCCATTAAGCCAAACATCTTCTGTTGCAATTCTTTCGGATACAAAGCCCTCTCCTAGGAAATAAGCTGCAATGAAGCAAGTTGTGGTCATTGCAGTCCTGGATGATTCTTACCACAAATTTGGTAGGCACATACAAAACAAAACCAAAACACACAAGGCGAGGGAAAAAAAACCCAAACAAACAAACAAAAAAAAACCAGGCACTGAGTCAGACCCCCTTGGTGGAGCATTAGAAATACATGATTTGCTCTGTAAATGTGCTGGGCTGCTGGTTCAGTATAGATGGCAGACATGATTTCTTCTTCCTTAGCAAAGGGAATATCACCTTAAAAATAGTGCCAGTTTATAGCCCACTTACCTGTCCACGAGATCCCACAATGAGGTCTGGAAATGCTATGGTTTCAAGCTTTCTTATCCCACAATTTAAGGATTTCCTACCTACTTGGCACAAGCAGAGATCTCACAGAGGTCACAGCCTTGCTTTCACATTGGGGCATACCACACCCCTCCCCCCACCATCCAGCTGCAGCCAGGACGTGGTTCATGTCTGAACAAAAATTCCTCCTCTGCTGGCTCCAAGTCTGTGCTTTCCAGCCTTCAGAAAATCCTGCATTTATCCTGCGGTGCACCAGGAGTGGCTGGATCAGTTAGCTGTCCCAATGGGCATTTAATCCCTTTCTCCATGGTGCATGGGTCATTCACACAGAATGGCTGGCTCCTCCACAAGCCCATTTTGACCAGTGGCATGCATATCCCAACCCACTCCTCAGCACTACCGCTCCCTATGGCCCACTCACCTGTTCTGCCCACAGACTGAATTAGAGGCAGATGCCACCTTTTCCAGCAGCCCAGCCTCCCTGAAGACAGCAAAAGAAGGGACACTCTCCTGCTCCCCTCCACCCCTCTTACCCCATGGCTACCCACTGGTGCCTACCCAGCAGCCTCCTCATCACTCCAGGCAGGAGCAGCCTGGCCTCATCACTGCAGCTGTGGTCCGTCCGTATCAATCATCACCGCTGCAGCTGCTTAAGAGGCCCTGTCCATGCCCTGATCTTTCCAGCAGTGCCACCCTACATTAGCCACTCTACAGATGATTGTATTTAATGGCAGAACAGTTCAAAGCTCTTGAGTCCACAGACAGTGGCAAAGCTGATGGTGCTGTCCTCCAACACTGCTTCATATAAAACTGACTGCTTAAAAAACAAAAAAAAAACAAAAAAAAAAAAAAAAAAAAGAGAGAGAGAGAGAGAGAGAGAAAGAAATGTGCTGGTCCTCCCACACCGTGTGGTGCGACTGGCCCCTGTCACTGCAGTGTGGAATCCAGTGCTCATATCTGAAAAGATACAATGGGCACTTTGGTGTGCAACATCCTCTCTCTCTGCTGAATTTAAATCCTCCACTCTTCCACCACACTCTAACCACCATAAACAGTGCTTTCCCACCCTTCGTGCCCACACACACTTTGTCTCTGTGTTTGTGCAGCAGCTGGAGCAGAAGCAAATCTCCCATCGTCACTGGGTCCCTTCAGGACACACAGAAGTACAAGGCACTCAGAGCCACCAGCACCCCAGCTAGCCATGCCTAGGCTAGCAGCAGTTTGCTTTCTGAAGAGAAATATCTTACAAAAAGGCCTATGCAAGAAAATCCATGAAATAGAAAAAATAAAAAATCCAGACATTACATACAATTAAAAAAAAAAAAAATTAAAAATCAACAATTCTTCAACTCCTTGCTCTCTGGCCCACAGCTCATTTCTATCCTCCATCTTTCTAGATGTCGGAGGAATCATCCTGCTGACATGTCACTGTTGCCTGCTTCAGTTGAACATGTAAACTCCACATCGCTACCTTTTACAGCCACAATCTCCCTAAGCAGCGAGCACTGTTTTTTTTTCTGTTAGACTGTCACAGGGCAAACATGGCAGCAGCGACTGCAGGCAGCCTTTTGGTCTCTACTGCTCCTCCAACTGCAATTATTGAAGAGTTTGTTTTCAAGACCTGCCTGCAAAATTCGGCAAGGCTTCGAGACGATGAAGACCTGTCAGTTCCTCAGAAAATCTGCAACAGCTAGAGGGCACACGAGGCTTGCTGGAGAGGTGGCTCTGCAAACCTCACTTCCAACGCACCAAGGGGCTGGATTTTTTTCCTTTCCTACGAAGCAATACAGTTCAGAGGGATGGTTTCGCCTCATATTCCTTTGTCGTCACAAAAAGCAGAAGGCCGCAGGCAGCACAAATTAAACATAAAACTGCTTACACTGTGTAGCTGCAATTCAAACCCTTCACAACGTCTGGATCAAAGTCAGTCCCTGCAGGACTGCAGCTATATGAATAGGATGTGTGGTGTAAGCAGCCACCCTGACTTCAAGGGCCATGTCTAAATTAAAGCCAAAATTTTGGGTTTCCCAACACACTGGTGCCCAGGGGAAGGCTTGTGAGGAAAAGCAGTGCTGCGGCCTGGGCAGCTGGAGGGGCTGGGGGAGCCACATGGAGTTGGTTTGTACTTTGTGGCCTCCAGCTTCTGAAAGCACTGCTTTTGAGTGTTGCTGATGTCTCTAAATGATAGAGAAAAAAACCGAAAAACAAAAAAACATTAAAGGAAAACAGAACAGTTTAGTTTTCTTCCTTGGAAAACAAGGTTTTGTACAGAAGCATTAGGAACGACAGGATCTCAGTGGGAGAGGGCAGAGGTAAATCCACAGTCAGCAGCAGTGAAAAACAAAGCAGCAAGAAAAATAATTAACTGAGGCTTCATGGTTCATTTCAGCTTTCCCTCAAAGCTGCAAGCAGCTTGTTCTGCTAAACTAGTGATCTGTGTCTTGGCTTCAGGAGTCTCGAAGCATCCAGCCAAATAGGAAAGAAAGCCCTTCTTGGTGGGCAAGAACCAAGCAGCCAGAGTGTGTGCCCTGCAGGGGGGCCACGGTGGGGAGGTTTTGTGTTGCTGCTCTTCCTGACATGGCCCGGATCCAGTTGGAGAGGCTGTGGTGGCTCTGGATTTGAAATAGCAGCCTCAATGATCCCAACTGTAGCATCCATGACATGATCCTCATTATCCAGTAGCAACTTCCAAAGCAATTTTTCAAGGACATGCAGGCATACAATGCTGCATTGATTAAAAAAATCAATGCTATGTTTTTTCATTTGAAGCATTGAAGCGTTGTCCACCACAAATGCTCTTTTGGTCACACTGCTTGTTTTCTGGTATCTAATGTTATCCTGAACCAGCCTCTGTGATGCCTTGATTTTTATTTTAATTGTGTTGATGTCTTCATGTATTTAGTCTTTTTTCTTATTTTTTCAAGTGGATAACTTCAGAGAAGAAAAACCCCTCCAGTGTGTGAGAAGGTCAGAGAACATCATAAATACAAATTAATCAGCTCATTAAAACATCACTAAATTTGTCTCATCTGCAGAAAACACAACAGACCCTCTGTGATTGCTCTGCTGGAGTTTCTAAATTATGCTGTCACTACAGAGAGATTATGCACTGACTGTTCTCTCCAGAACACTGACCATTACAAGGTCACATAATAATTGCCTAGGTCATTTCAGCTGCTTTAAAAGCTTTTTCTTCCCATATATCAAATTAAATGACAGTTCAGTGGAAGAGAAGGACACAGGGTAGCATCCCACAGGACCTCACAGCTAATGGTGTTGCTTTTTGCAGCTCATCAACAGGCAAATCAGCACATGTGCCTCAGCCAGCTGGCTCCCAGACCCTTGCTATAGTAGGCTCCCTCTTGCCCAGCCCAGAGCTTGGGTTTGAGAACAGTGTGTGGTAATAAGGGCCTGACCAGCACTGTGGGAGCTGAGGAAGGAGGAGAAAGCACAGTAAGAGTGTGTAAGAAGATGATGTTGTAGCAGGAGATAGAGGACTCCAGAGCATTGTTCAGAACTGTTTGGATAAGCACCGTTTGAGTGGGGAGCTCAGAGACAAGTCACGGGTCTAAGCAGGAATGCTATTGCTCTGGCTTTGAAATTTGCATAACTTTTAAAAAATAAGATGAAACACCACAAGAAGCTCACAAATCCACACCAAGTGTTTGCTAGCTTCTTACACTTCGGAGCTGACATCTTCATTAAGTAGGACTGGAAACACACACACAAACACCTAGTGATTTGTCTGAACAGAAGGAAACCAGAAAAATTCTGTTGTCTACTCTTTAGCTCAAAATGCTAAAAACTGTCCCATTCAGGAATGTATTTTTTTCTTCTCTCTATGTAATCTTTTGGGAACAGCACAATCATTTGCTAAATGCTCTGTGATGCATCGGTTGCATCATCCCAGTCTTGACAACCCTTGCATGCAACCCGTAAGTGCATAAAAGCATCTCTGAATTACCACGAGAAACAATCAAGGTCAGATTCCATCAAATGAACCTGGGCTGCTGGCTTTCAAAGCAGGTTTTCCTTGCCACCCTACATACACAGCATTGCTGTATTTCATTCCAATTCATCACGAGCCACTTTAAACTGAAATTTGAGAAGTTCTGCAAAGTTGCACACTTTAAAGTACGTGGTGCTGGTAGAAAAGGTAACAGTGAATTTCAAATTAAAGGGAAGATGGAAGTATGAGCTACCAACAAGTTAGAAATACAAATGGAGAAAAAACATGCATCTGGTATTAGGCAATCATTGTCAAGAAACAAGGCATGAATCTATTTTAATTGCTACTGTTTCTAGATATATTTTTTTCCCTGCATCTTAGTTGCTAACAAATTAGACTTGTAGGACCATTGCCATATATCCCTCATCACAGTATTTTGACTGCCAACTACATCTACTCACCAAGCTAAATTATAAGAGAGAAGCTGTTGTCCTGACAAGAACACAGCTCTCCCCTGCTGCTACATGCACTGCTTTTCACTGTGCTTATGGAGAGTGTGCAGGCCACAGCCCTTCCTGCTGGCCAAGCTCCTGTCAGCTGCCTGCAGTGCCCCCTCTAACTTTGTTCTATTTCTGCTCTCAGCTGATCAGGTGGTCACCTCGGGATGTGGATGCCCTGGGGCAAAGATGGGCGTGCCTGCACGGCCAGTGCCAGGTAGACCAAGGGAACTGCCCCCTTCTCTATCGGCCAGGCACATATCAGTCTGGTGCTATGCCTGAGCAAGTATCTCCTGAGTCATGGCGAGGCTCTGTTACTGTAGACGTAGCACTATATTAACCCACCTGGCAAGCTTGGAGTTGCTTCACTCTATCTGCACCCATCTCTGGCAAGGGAAGTGTTGGTGTCCTGTGGTGGCTCAGCAGTTTATTTCCAGGCAGCTGAATTACAGGCATGTGGAGAACTGCCCAGCGAAACAGTGGGAAGTACGTGTTCAGACTACTTGCTTACCTTTTTTTTTTTTTTCTTTCCCTCCCCCTCCAGCCTATTAAACTCCCTGGCATCATTTTTCTTTGGAAGGCTTTGGAAAAAAGCCTTGGCAGTTTTGCAGAACTGAAAGTGACTAGCAAGTGAGAGATCAATAACTGCCAATACACTTCTCTTGGAATGAAATGTCATGAAGGTTGAACTGGAACCTGCCTTTCTTAGCTTCCTCTTTTGAATTTCATTTTCTTCCTCTAATCTCTACCTGGCACCTAAACACTTTTAATTTTCTTGATGTTTTTCCCAGGGAAAATGTCAGCATTCAAAATTCAACATTGCTTCTTTAGCTAAAGACACTATCTTGCAGTTGCTGCTAAAAAGAAGATCAGCAAAAATAGTCGTGGGCTGAAAATTACTGGAGTGAAGGAATAAAAGCTCTTTTTCAGGTCTCACAAATTATTTAAACCTCATTTTAGTCTATATTGTGAAATGAATAAGTCTGATAAGTGAACTCTCTGTTCAGGGCACCGAGTGAAAGCAAATTCCAAGCTGACACACAGGGTAAATTTGAGAGTTAAAAACAGATCCAAAGTAACTGGAGGTGTAATTGCACCCAGTAAAGGCTAACTATGGGCATAAGAGCTGTTCTCCAAATAAGACTGACCACTATTCTTTATTTAATATGCCAGTGTATACAGTATAGCTTACTCAACATTGCCCAACACCAACCCAAACATTGCCTACACACCAAGAAATACATCATGGGAAGAAAAACTATCCTCCCTCCCCAGGCTTATCATCCCTGCCAGAAAGGCAAATATTCAATCTGTTTCTTGATGTGGTTTGCACACACACACACACACACAAATAATTAATGGGAAACTTGTATTTGTAAGAATTAACTTTTCTTTCCATGCAATTTCCTTTGCATTTGCTGGCAGCTGTTTAACATCACTTTCTTCAGTCTGAAGGAGAAATATCGGAAAAAAAAATCCTTTGTTCGCATCTCTCGAACAGCATCTTCTCCCCTTCAAACCAGGCTACACCAATAGAAATTAGTATTGTTAGCATTGCAATTGCACTGGAGTGCAGACTGACTCAAAACATCTTTGGCCTTTCCTGCAGGTATTTTCATATGTGGCTAAGAGCACCTAGATTTTCTGCTAAGGCACTACAGCAATAGTTAAGCAACATGACTCAGTTGATTGACTGGCAATTACTGAACAGACATTCATGTGTCATCAGGAAATAATAACTAAGGAGAATTTTCTTTGTTTGGCTTAACTCAGGTTTATTTCTCCAAGGAATAGGAAGCTGAAAAGCAAAACACAAAGAAACAAAAATTTTTTGTAATTATAGTTTGTTCCCTATATGCTCATTTTCAAAGGAAATTTGAATTGTTGGACCAGTTTTAGCAAAAGGTACAAGTACCAGGATAGTTTCTGCAGACCAAATCATCCTGCCGGGAAGACAGATCTCCCATGAGGCTCCATCTACAAGCTGGTTGCTGGTTTCTGACAGCTTCCCCACAGCTGATGAGAAGCTTAGCTTCCAGCTTCAGCTCTAGAAGGCCTATAAGTCTGTAGCTGAAACAACTATCTCTGGCACCACACGCTGCCATTTTGCATAAATAATACAGGTTTAACACAATATTACCTCTGCTGGAATCTTTGAAGAGCTGAAAAGAAGCAAAATATGATTAGTCCTTGCCTCCTGCCTCTAGTTTACACAGTACTTGAGATAGGGACAAAAACAAGAAAAAGGAGGACTATGGTAAATGCAGCTTCACAATCCTCTTGCACTGTGGACACTGCTCTAACCCATGTAAAAGGCAGGCAGAGGCAGGTTTTTGATGGCCTAGAATTTCAACACCTTTGGTCCTTACCAATTCAACATTGTTTCAAATGAGCTGCTCCTCTCTTTTATGTTCAATTAGCTCTGCCTTCTGCAGCCCTCACCAGAAAAAATTAGAGACAACTCAAAAACACTGGAAGACTCTCAAAAGGAAGATCTTCCCTCCAGAGAACCTGAGATGGCAACAACAGCTCCATCAAGCTTTCCAGTACCAGGTGAAGTGCCGAAACCTTGTTTTCAGTAGTTCCATCTGTTACGTGCAAATTCATCTCCTAGTTCTGAAGCACCAAGGTAAGTGTTGTGCTAAGTGGGAATTCCCTCTTACCTCTCAGAGGAATCTTTCTAGTAGCCAAAATGGTCATCCACACACCCGAACAGTGACTGCTTAATTTGTATATACAAGTGATACCTGGGGTGATATGAGATGGTCAATTCCAATCTCATAATTTTGCTGACCCTTACTCTCTGACAGCACCTCCACATAACCCTGTTTTATTTGAAGTTAAAATTAATTAACTGAAACATTTTTATGAGCTCTTACATAACCTCATACACAGGATTTGTTGTAATTCAAGAGATACCAGGTAATTTCAGTTATCCTGTTTTGCACATGGTCCCCAAAGTAATGGAAACCAGGGAGAGACCCACTCCAACCCAGGGACATTTTAATTAAATAGCAAAGTAATTTGATTCCAGCAGGAGACAGCATGACTTAACACAACTTGATATGCATGTCACAGATAAAATTGTAAAGTTATAACCAGCAAAAAGAAGATTTAGATATGATTTGTAAATACAGACTTGGTCAGAGCATTGGCCTTTTACAAGACAAGGGGGTAGGTATTCAACTTGTTACTCAGCAATACCCACCAGACATTGCAGTTAATCACTGAGAACACATTTGCTTTTCAACATGAGCTGTGACACCAAGAAATGAGGAGAGTTTAGGCAGATCATTTTCAGCCTGCAACAAATGGGGTAAACTAATATGAAGTAAAGAGAAAATGTTTTTCCAAGTTTAACTATGACCAAGTAAAATTAAGACTGGAGCCAACGGCAGCTGGGAACATCTGCTGGAATCACAGAATGTCTTAGGTTGGAAGGGACCTTAGAGATCATTTACTCTGATCTCCCTGCCATGAATATGGATGCCTCTCAGCTAGACTCAGCTGCTCAAGGCCTCATCCAAACTGGCCTTAAACACCCCCCGGGAGGAGGCATCCACAACCTCCCCGGGCAGTCTATTCCAGAGTCCCACTCCCCTCAGACTGAAGAACTTCTTTCTAAGCTCTGGTCTAAACCTACTCTCCTTCAGCTTCAAACCATTCTCCCTTGTCATATTGCTAGATACCCTTATGGGAAGTCCCTCTCCAGACTCCCTCTATCATCCCTTCAGGTATCTGATGGCAGCTCTAAGGTTCCTCCGCAATCTCTTCTTCTCTAGGCTGAAGAGAACCACAGCTCCCTCAGCCTATTCTCATAGCAGCAATGTTCCAGCCGTTGGATCATCTTTGTGGCCCTGCTCTGGACTTGACTGAACAGCTCTGTTTCCTTCTTATGATGGGGACAACATAACTGGAACCCTCACTGCACTCACTCTCACTGCAGAGGGGCAAGACTGCAAGGAGAGCTTTACAAAGGCATTGCCCCAGGCTCCATCCCACCTGTGTGCTGCAGTGCACTATGGTATGGTGTGCTGTGCTAGCAGATACACATGAGCCTGCTCTGTAAAAACAGTAAGGTTATCTCAGTTAAAAAGTTAAAATAAAAGCATTTCCAGGTGTTCCCTGAACATGTTTTCAACATAGTAGCCACACAGATGACTGTAGGATGTTTTAAGTGAGCAATTCCACACTTTAAGCTATGGCCTGCAAAACTCACTGTCCCTAATCCCTCTGCAGTGGCACTGGGGCTTGACATGGAACCGCTACAGCAATGCTCTCTTGAAGACACCCTAAGTTTGTGTTCAGTGACTGAACATTGCATGCTACTCCTGTTGCACACAGTATCACAGTATAAGCAAGGTTAGACGAGACCTCAAAGATCATCAAGTCCAACCCATTACCACAGACCTCGAGACTAGACCATGGCAACAAGTGCCACGTCCAAACACTAAGTGAGGAAACTGGAAGTACCCGAGTGCTAAATCTTGTGCTCCAGGCATTTGATACCTCTGACGTTACAGTAACTCCCAAAACCACAGTGCACAGCACAAAAGCTGCTCCTGACACAGGCAATTCAGAGAGAAAAAACACAGCAGTGAGACCCCAGAGCCAAAACATTTGTCCTGCCTTCACTCTTCCTTATTGCACAGGCACAAGATTCCCATTCCTCAATAGATAAAAACTTGAACATCTGCAGGCAGAGAAGTGGAGAGATCTGAATTCATCAGTCATGTTACTCTCTATCACTCTAACCAAGAATTTCAGTAAATTGCTAATTTCAGACATCTTGCCTTTTAGGTTCTGGAAACAAGAAATTACTTTAGGGCTACTAAAGTCAATTTGGACTAATATGATTATTTAACATCAATGAGAAAAATCCAAGCAAACGATTATCTCCCAAAGATAGCTAAAGCTGACCAACAATGTTGCTGCAAAAAACCCTATGGATACACTACAGAAAAATAATGTAAGAAGCTGTTGCAGAAAATGGGACCTTACAGAAAGGGACCTGGGGGGTTCCAATTGATGAGTGGCTGAACATGAGCCAGAAGTGTGCCCAGATGGCAAAGAAAGTCACTGGCATCCTGGCCTGTATCAGCAATAGTGTGACCAGCAGGAGTAGAGAAGTGATTGTCCCCCTGTACTCAGCATCGCTGAGGCCACACCTTGAATACTGTGTTGAGTTTTGAGCACCTCAGTACAAGAAGGACATTGAGGCACTGGAGCAGGTGCAAAGAAGAGTAACTAAGCTGGTGAAGGGCCTAGAGAATGAGACTGATGAAGAGCAGCTGAGGGAACTGGGACTGTTTAGCTTGAGGAAGAGGAAACTGAGGAGAGACCTTATTGCCCTCTACAACTACCTGAAAGGACAATATAAAAGAGGGGAGTGATGGTCTCTTCTCACAAGTAATTAGTGATAAAACAAGAGGGAACAGCCTCAAGCTGCATCAGAGTAACTTTAGGTTAGACATTAGGAAAACCCTTTTCACTGAAAGAGTGGTCAGGCTTTGGAACAGGCTGCCCAGGGAGGGGGTGGAATCACTATCCCTGGATGTGTTTGAAGGTTGTTTAGATGTGGCATCTAGCAATATGGTTTAGTGGTGATTTTGGCAAAGTAGGATTATGGTTGGACCTGATGATTTCAAGGGTCTTTTCCAAACTGAATGATTCTGTGATTCTATGAGGACATAAAAGAAAGGAGTCAAGCACTTCCCCACAGGGCCATGAAAGCAACAACCAGAAACAGACCAGCTGTTCAGAGAAACTCGAAATCACTTTCTCATCATGNGAGGCCTTGAGTAACCTGTACTAGTGGGAGGTGTACCTGCCTATGGCAGGGGGCTGGAACTAGATGATCCTTGAGGTCCCTTCCAACCCTACCGTTCTACGATTCTATGAACTCAAATAATTCTATGACTTAGTTCTTGCAGTAGAACATTATGTGACATAGCATGATACAGGATAAACGTGTGTATCATCTTCCAAGAACTGTTTTGAATATTCAAAAGCCATCATTTAAAAGCGCAAGTATCTTTCTTTAAAACAAAAAAACAAAAAACAAAAACAAACAAAACAAAAAAAAAAGGTAAAAAGCAAAATGGATTTTGGTAAGCAGAGAACATACTGAAAAACCATTAAAGACTCTTTCTTTTAAGAACGCTGACAGATCTAACCTGGCTCTACAGCATAATTGAGTCTACAGCAAAACATCTTTGAAACAAGTCCTTGAGGAATTCTGTTTCACAGAAGAAAGCAGCTTTTGCTACTTCCTTTGATATACCTGTCCAATTTCTGTACCATTTGTTATTTTTCAATTTTTAATTGACCAGTATCATGCTCAGCCCAATATGTTCACTCTGTCAATGTATGAAAGGCCTTTAAATGTAATGTCTTTCCAATAAAAAATACCTGTGTCAGTTTAATGCTATGCAAACATCTCAATCATTTTTTATAGCATATGATCTGTAGCTCTTACTCAGCACATTGCTCAATGTCAGTATGTGATGCAGGAATCCAGTATCAGCATGATGCAGACAAATTAACAGCTACAAAATGAATGCAATCAATTTTTGCAGATAATCATAAAGAGCATCAATTGAGCAAGGCACAAAAAAAGACTTTAAATCTAATCAAGCTTAGCAGTTTAATTTGTCTTGCGCTTTGGTAGCTACAATAAATTTTCCTAAGATCTGCAAATAAGGAGATAAATGTTCTATTCATGACTGACTCCACAGGAACCAATTCATTTATCCAATAAACAATAACATTTTCTTCTACGATAAAGAGTAATTATTTAAGTATCTCATTCCTTCTGTTCCAGATCTCTTTGTCAGGAATGTTAAAACTCAAGAGCATGCAGAATTTAATCCTACATGGAAAACACTGTGTACCTCCCTCCCTCCCTCTACCACTCTATCAGTGCTGAAGACCCACTTTGCAAGCAAATGAGGCACAATCATGTTGGCCCTCTCCTGTCACCTTCCAAAAGACATTTGAACTTATGGGCCAATTTGAACCAAGCGTGCCAGACAGTGTCATGGAGTCATAGAATCACTAAGGTTGGAAAAGACCTTTCAGATCATCGAATCCAACCATAACCCAACTACCATCTAACCCTCCCCTGGAACAACTCAAAGCCATTTCCTCTTGTCCTATCACTAGTTACTGGGAGAAGAGACCAACACCAGCCTTACTCCAAGTTCATTTCTGGTAGCTGTAGAGAGCAGTAAGATCTCCCCTTAGCCTTCTCTTCTCCAGACTAAACAACCCCAGCTCTCTCAGCCTATGGCATGCCCTCCGAACCCCTCACCAGCCTTGTTGCTCTTCACTGGACATGCTCCAGGACCTCAATGGAGGAAGGGCTCTCAGGTAATACTCTGGATGCAGCATCTCTGGAAATCTCTTCTTAGACATGAACCCTGCAAAACTAGAGAAGTAAAAAGCATTAAATCTTAGGCCTTGTTTATAAGTGCAAGTCAAGATTAGTACAGTCATAGTGCTCAACTAATTGGCTAGGAGTCCTAACATTGCCTTCAATGACAATAGAATTTTTTTCAAGAGCCAGGGCTCTTTACTCAACGATGGGCAGGGTGACATCAGAAAACTATCACAGGTCACTAGTCATATTCCCAAACATATCAAGCTGCCTAATAATAGACTCCATTTCTATTGCAAAAGTGTGCTACATATTGCCCAATCATTAACAATGAAAAAAATTCATTTGGAACTAAACAGGCTGACAACTATTTTAATATCAGTTTCATATTCAAAATATGCAGAATGTATTGTCAGCAGGAAGTGAGAGACTTTAAAAGATAGTAATCCGAAGGCACACATACCCTGATTATATCCAGTATTTCACTGCAGCTTAAGATGTGTAGAACATAGTACTACTTGCATATGCATGTGATGAAAATGTGCAGCATAAACCAGGTTCAAATCCACATCAGATACCCTGTACACCAAACTGAAACTGCAGTTGCATTTATACCTGTGTAGAATACTCAACACTTTCACCACCTGCATTGAAAATACAATCCAGGAAAAAAATAAACCAAACACACTGTGCTGGTTTGAGGCTAATTGGAATATTTTAATGAGGAAAAAATAGATTATAGGCTGTGAAAACAANCCCAAACCATCACACACACAATTGTTACATCCTGCTGACAAATGGAGTTAAAAAATAGACAAACTAACTGCATCTTTATTTTTGTCAGGTTTTCAATACAAAGAAGTGTAAGTGAATCCCAAAGTCATGAAAGAGTGCCCAAAGCCAAGCTGGATTTTCCTACCTTGGACCAGAAAAGGGAACATTACTTGCACCACCTCTGCCCCACTTAAAAGTTTATATTGCTCTTGCTTAATGAGGTGTGCAAATGCAGTAACTATGTCCAGTGCACTTTGACAACAAAGGTTGCTCATTACATGCTTGGGTTTTATTTTAAGCATTATTTATGAGCCAGAATTACAGCAGACATTTGTGGGACAGACCTGGTGAGAATTGAGTATTTGCAGGCAACTATAAAGGATGTAACTCAGGACTTAGACCTTCTACTTCACCCATGGCTTCTCAACACGCTCCACTAAACTTTAAACCTACAGCAAAAAGCCAAAGTGCACAGCACATGAAGGAGAGGAGATTGCTGTGACTACTATGCAAGAGCAACCAGAGACAGCAGCAGCTCCAGAAGCAAGTTATTGCAGAGGGTAAACAGGGCAGTACAAAGCTAGCCAGGAACCCTGCCTTTGCTGTTACACCTGCCTGGCTCAGGAAGGACATCAACCTCACATAGCGTTCCCTGCATTCACAGTCTGAGGCCATGGGCTAGAAAAAAGCAAAAAGCGAACACACACACACACACACACACACGCACACACACACCCACACACACGCACGCACACACACACGCACGCACACACACACGCACACACACACACACGCACACACACACACACACAGATCTAGCCTGCAGCTAGACAGTATCTGTGCAGTGGGCTTCAGAGGATCTCTCTTCACTGCCCTGTTTGGTGTTCAAGTGTTGCAATTCTTTCCCCTTCAGCTTCTCTCCTACCTTTTCTGTTATCCCTCACCCATGCTTTTTCTTGCTCCTTGCTATGTCCATTCCAAATAAGATGGAGCAAAGATAACATTACTCACATTTTTTCCTTTTTTCACCAGGTCTGCCTATAGCAGGTACAACTGCCTTCCCCCACCAGACACAAAGTCCTGACAGACCCTGTACAAAGGGCTGAGGCTTAGCTAGGAGATGGTAAAGATCAACATGACACCCCAGCAACATTAGCTGGCACCTCCGGGCTCAGAAGTCCTTTTGCTACTTGGAGAACTGGGCCCTCCAACTAAAGAAGTTGACCACAGCCAGACTCGGATAGGGTATAAATGGAGTCCTACTAAGAGTGGAGTTCTTTCCACACAAGAAGCAGCCTGGCAGTCAGCTCTTCTCCCCTTAGAATGGGACCTCATCTAAGGGGTCCTCACCCTGCTCTAGTGAGTGGTTTGTGAGGGTATCCTTGGTACCCATGGGGAGATTTTCCTTTTCTGAGTGTGTGCACATTTTGGTTCATCTCTCCCTAGATAGTTTAACTGGTTGTCACCTGAATCTAATTTTACTGTGTCAGGAGAGCAGACTAATTGCAATAAATCCAGTGTTTTTAGGAGGCTGTTGCTGCTTGTTTTGTGGATGCCTCCACAACGTTGCCTTGTTGGGAGTTCTACTACTAAGCTATCTGCAGCACATTGAACCTACAAAATAGTTGTGTAATGAAAGATGCTCCCAGTACTGCCAGATTGCAAGTGACTTGCTCAGAAACACTCACCTGTGGGGCTTCTGTGAGCACATCTCCAGATCTGGTGAAAAATTATCAACTTGCACAACCAAGTCAGCATTTCTTTTCATGGTTTCAACAACTGTATTTATTCCTTGGTTTAAAAGGTTTTGGTTCAACAGTTTTATAAAGAGATTTCACAAAATGTGCAATATTTATAAACATAGCTCTTAGTTGCAGTGGTAAGAAGAATCTTTACTTTTGTCATAAAGTTCACTTCATTTATGCAATACAAGGTTGGTTTTGTTCCCCCTCTTTTCCCTCCCCCAAACTGGCACTTGTAAATTGTAAATTGAAAAAACTTTAAAAAGACAAAAAAGTTAATCTAAACATGATGTTGTAAGCACCTTGCCATAGTATTACATTCTAATAATAAGGCAATTTTTTTATTTTGTAGAGTCTGTGCAACTTGGAGACCTGTAAAAGGTGACTGAAATGCCAGCCTTCTCCTGTAAGGAATAGGCCTTCATGTCTGCTTCAAAGTTACAACCCCTTCACACCACCCCCCTGAAAAAAAGAAAATGTACAGCTGATGATATGGCAGAATACATCCCCTAGAGGGTGACAGGAAATTACAGTAGACAAAGGCTGAAAATACAGTGAATAGTAGGCAAAGTAAGACAGCTCTTTAAAATACAAAAGAAGTAAAAGAAGAAAACAGAAACTGAATAACAAGCAACAATGGAATTTCTCTAGTGGAAGAGGATTTGGGGGCTTCATAAATAAGTGAAAAATTACTAAAATACTTTGCTATATAATATAAAAAAGCACAAAGTGTTTTCCAGTTGTCACCTAAGCTTTAGATGCAACTTTGTAGGAGTAAGTATTTGGAGGCAGCTTTGAGCTCTGATTGGCACAGGCATTCCAGCAGGGTAATGCTGCCAACAGCAGAAGAAATCCACCCAGTAAGACACAAAAGCCACTAAAATAGAATGCAGTGTCATACTCCTGCGTCCAGTCGTAAAACCAACCTGAGGGTGAGAAGAAGAGAGAAGCACATCAGTGTTTAGTGTAACACAGGACTATAAGCTAAACAGCATGAAAATAACCACATAACCCTCAAAAACCCCCAAACACACAATCACAGAATGTTAGGAGTTGGAAGGGACCTCCAAAGATGGAGTTCAACCCCCTGCCAAAGCAGGATCATCTAGAGCAGGCCGCACAGGAATGTATCCAGACAGGTTTTGAAAGTCTCCAGACGAGAAGACTCCGCAACCTCTCTGGGCAGCCTGTTCCAGTGCTTCATCACCCTCACCATAAAGAAATGTCTCCTTGTGTTGGAGTGGAACCTCCCGCATTCTAGTTTGTACCTATTGTTCCTTGTCCTATCACTGGGCTCCACCAAAAAAAGACTGGTACCTTCATCTTGATACCCACCCCTCAGACATTTATAGACTTTGATTAAGATCCCCTCTTAGTATTTCCTCAGAGGAGAGATGTTCAAATCCCCAATCATCCTCACAGCTCTCTGTTGGACTTCCTCCAGCAGATCCCTGTCTCTCATTAATTGGGGAGCCAAAAACTGGACAGAGTTTTCGAGGTGTGGTCTCACCAGTCAAATGCAGTTAGACCAGTTAAGACATGAAACATGCTTTTCATCAAAGCCAAAACCAGAACACGATCAGCTTGGCCAGCTCAAGCAAAACAGGCTTTCATTTCTGTTGAAGATTTTGATCTTGCTTTTCCATTGTTATTAGGAACAACTAGAACTAACTGTGTACAAATTAATTCTGGTCCTGGCAAGTTCACGTTGATTTTACAGTATCTACCTTGATCTTACCTACAATTGGTGGTCCAAAACTATTTCCAAGTCCAGCAAAGAACATCAATATCCCATACGCGTGAGTCAGTTTCTCAATTCCCACAGTCTTTGTCGTGACATATGGAAAAATGGACCAGTTCCCAGTCAGAAACCCCAAAACTGCAGACAGCATCGCTAGCGTCAGGTAGCTTTTGGCAAATGGAATTGCAAACAAGGCCATTCCTGTCATTAGTAAGGTAGTTACATACAGGTATAAAGTGTTCACCCACTTAAAATCTGCCAATATTCCTAAAATAAGTTTGCCAATAGCAGTCATAATGCCTATAATTGAAATAAGGGGCATGTGATAATCATCTTCATTAATATTTGCACTCCTTGCTACATCTTCCATGAGCAGAGAAGCAGGAAATCCACCAATATCAAAGAGCAAGATGGCAACAAAGAGAGCTGAAAAGACTTTGTTCTTAAAGAGAACCACAGTTTCCGCCCAGTAGTTCAAATAGAGCTGCCACTTCCTTTTGGCAAGTTGCTTGCAGAAGTTTGTCTGTTCTACAACTTTTTTTTTGTAAGTGTCTTTCTCATTTACATTTATTGAGCTTAATACATTCTTATTTAAAATGCTATCCTGTTTGTAATCAGGCACATTGTTTGCACATTTTTCATCAAGGTAGCCCTTTTCAAGGATACTTATATTTTCTTCTACGGTCTTTTCTTTTTCATGGTAAACCAAGTATTGATCTGGGACTTTTTCTACACATGATTTTTCTGGTGGAGGGGAATCAGATGACTCCAGTGGTCTCATTAGGCTGCCACATGCTAATATATTTAGAGACAGTGCCCCAACTATTAGCAGACAACCATCCAGTCCATATAGCTCAATAAGCTCTCTTTGCAATGCTGCATATATAAATAGTCCGACACTTGAACCTGTAAAAGTAAAATAAGATCAGTTTACACTGAAGAACTGAAAACATTCTGTAACACTAACAAACTTTCACATTTCAGCAACTACAAATATACTGCCATGGGAATAGTAAGTCACTTGTGCTTCCTCTTCCCAGTTTAATGACCTCCTAAGTTATCATCCCTCCTGAAGTTACAGTTTCTTTATTGAGTATCCACAAAATAAAAAGCCTTTCCAAATTATCTGCACCATTTACGACGATTAACAGCAGCAGATACTTTAGAAACAAGTAGGATCAATATTATAGCTGATGAAAAACATCACTGTCATGCACACACCTAAAATGGTACCTGATACACATGAGTTACTACTGTTAGAATTCCACACAACATTTCCCCCCTTTTCCCCCTTGCTGACATGTTCCTCCTTTTAAAGCAGTTTTTCCTCCTTCTGTTCTAAGGAACAGACCTAGGAACAGCCCTTGACTGCTTAATGTTTAAGAAAAGGGGCCTCACATGGTGTGAATTTATTCCAAAGGCATTTCTGAAGCTCTGCAGAGCCAGACTTGCATTAGAGAAATTTGGCTAGTCAGAATAAAGACTGAAAAGTAAGAAATTACTATGACCACAAGCACATTATGCAATCCCACCAATTTAGAGAAAAAACTCTTGGCTGAAGTGAGCATAGATCCATGGCAATCAATAGATGTCTCCCACTCACAAATACAAAGCAATGTTTTTTTAATTAATTTTAAAGACAAACTTTAAATTAAAATGATTTGCTAAAGACTCTCTCTAGGTTATATTAAAGCCATTTATATAATTCAATGCTAATCACAGGAAAAAAATAATTATAAAACTCAGACTTATTTCATTTCCTGGGTACTAAAATCACAGTATCACAGTATAAGCAAGGTTGGAAGAGACCTCAAAGATCATCAAGTCCAACCCATTACCACAGACCTCGAGACTAGACCATGGCACCAAGTGCCACATCCAAATTAACCAAGACTCAAAAAACTCAAGGCAAACCACCTGGAATTCCAACAAAAGCCACTGAAAATTATTCCAAGGAACATTTCTGTAGAAGTTCCTCCTCATTCCACTGCTGTGGATCTGCCACTAGTATCTCTCAATGCTGACTGTATTGACCAGGCCTTTCCTCACTAACAGCTGCTTGAGGAAACATCACAGAAGAGATGCCATACATCACAGAAGCCAAGGCAAGGGGCAACAGCCTTCTTTAACAATTCCTACATGGTACATTAATTCAGCAACTCTTCTTGATGTAAAGAACAACGCCAAACAACCTAAAGATTCTGAAAGGATGAGAGAGAGAGACTGCTCAGCATCCTTCAAAGAATTTTCCGTGTATTATCAGAAGTTTATTTTTCTAGGATGTCTTTAACATACATGGACAAAAAGCTGTGATGAATTTTTGGAGGATTTCAATATTTAGTCTTATTTTAAATTGGAAAGGAAAAAAGAAATAATTAAAACTGTAAACCCAAACTTCAACTACTCCTTTGAAGGTACAGCTAATGTGAAGTTGTTGTGATCCAGCATTTATACCCTGCATAGAATCAACCAGGTTGGAAGAGACCTCCAAGATCATCCAGTCCAACCTATCTTCAATCCCTTTCTCACCTCTGATCTTGTGTTAGGAAAGAAGAGGAAGAAGAGAACTCTATGAAAAGTTTTTCCTTTATTACCCATGGCATGCAGCTCAAGCAGTTCATAAGTCTTCTTTCTCGAACAGGTAGCCCATGGGGGTAGTGAATGTCCCTCCCTGAAGGTGTTCAAGGCCAGGCTGGATGAGGCCTGAACAACCTGGTCTAGTGAAAGGTGTCCCTGCCCATGGCATTATCTTTAAGGTCCCTTCCAACCAAAACCATTCTATGAATCTATGAATCTCCCCTTGTCAAGTCTATGAATAATCTGTACCATACACCTGCAAGTGTAGGTACTTTTTCACATGATGCCTGATTTTATCTGTTCATTGCTGGTGATGCTTTTATTTAAGAAGCACATCAGGAAGTAATTGAGCAAAATATAATTTCTTGGGTTTATTGCCAGGATAATGACAGCTGTATCAGATTAGAAAAGTCAGAGAGAATGACAAAAGTCCTACCTGTTGAGATGAGACCAAGGGCAAGGCCTCTGCGTTTGTCAAAATACTGGCAAGTGATGGTAACTGTTGCCGTATACAAAAGGCCACATCCAAGCCCTTCAGAAAAAATACACAGAAGTAAAGCATGCAACACCCTCTGGGAAATGAATGCCTCTTTTTATTCTCCAGATAACACAGTAGTGTATGCTGGCCACAGAGGTACCTGAATCAGCACCAGCCACATCACTGGGAAGCCTGTGCTGTCCACTTCCCCTTCCCCTGACCATCCCTGACTGCAGAAACTGTGTGGAGCTGGCTGGGTTTGAGGAGTCCACCAGCTCAAGCTCCCCACTACATGGAAGGAGTTAACATGGGTTTCAGTCCAGGGGTTGGCCCCAGAAAGCAACAGAGCTGCATCCTCATGGCACTGTGCCCAAGCCAGCACTGCTGGGTCCCTGATGGCCAGTGAGGTGCCCAGATTCCTGACACAGTTAATTTGATAAACCACCCACAACAGCCCTCTGCAGCAGAGAGAGGCAGGTCACCACCTGCTAAGAGAACAGCAATTTTGTGCCTCTAGCACAGCATTTTAGGCTCCCCAATGGTCTCTAATTTATCAAATTAGAATGAGTACATAACAAAGTTGCAGAAGAGATGTTATTCCTTTAAAACTGGCACTTCATGCCTGCAGAGATCTGCTTGGTTCCACTCCTTAGGTAAAACCTCAGCTTCTCCAACAGTAGTGTCAACAGAGGACAAAGTGTTTTCAAAGCCTGAGTAACAGATGCATTGCTTTTATCTTTTGCTACATGGTAACAGCTTGCTTGAGTGACATCCCTCCTTGCCCCAAACTAAAATATTTCTTGTGATATCAAGTCCCAGACTACCACTGCATCAGTGAATCAGTTTCCCATTTTAGATTCATAAATCAAGACTCAAAACAATAAATACTAAGTTTCTGTACAAAGGGAAGGTGTTTCTTACCTACAACAATGCCATATGAAATATAAAGAAAGTATATGTTAGGTGCAAAACTGCTTATCATGAGGCCCCCAGCCACCATAAAGCCACTGAAGATTGCTACTGGTCTTGCTCCGAAAGATGACACACATATACTGCAGACAGGACCTAAAGGAAAAGCAGGAAAAACACTCCTAGTAAACACCAGCACCAGGAAGAACTCCTAAAAAATAGCAGTCTATGGAAATATTTCTTAGAACATATTCTTATTTAACTACATAGTGATACTAAACAACAATTCAGATTATTCATTTTTACAGGATTATTTGAAAGATTTGGTTATAAAAGCAATCATGGTAAGAATGCCCCCTGGTGCATACAGAGAGGAAATACCCAGATAAAGACAAACATTAATCTTCCCCGATTTTCTAGTGAATTAAACACCTGCTAGTCAGTATTTTATGAAGTAACTCTCTCCTAGCTATCTTGGTTTCTACTGTTAAGCTACAGAAAACAAAACACATTCCTTGATAGTGTCCACAGCAATCCTCATGAAGTTTGGGAAAGACTTCTCCGCCTGAACACCTGATCTAGGTGTACCTGTGTTAGCTGGGAGAGGTTGGACTATATGATCTTCCAACTCCATACCATTTTGTGATTCTTAGGATTCTCTTTATCCTTCAATATTTCTTGGTTGGTTAGCTCTTCAAAACAAGAACAAAGTGCAGGCAACTTTTGTACTGTATCTCTACTTGGCCAGTTCTGCTCTCACAAAAGTTGTAGAACAAGCATTTATTTTAAGCTGTGCCCTGCATAAAAAAGCAATCGGCAAGGGACTTGGCTTGCAAAAGACAGTATCTCATCTGGAATCCTGTAGTGTCAATGAATCATATATAGACCAGACCTATGTATTAGCCCCAAGATCCTAAACTCAGCAATTCTGAGATTAGAAGCTAGACACGCAGATCAAGGACATGATTTAAAAACCAATTCAAAAACCAACCCTCATCACCATTCTATCTCATCTCCAGCAGTACAAACAGACTCCATGGTGGACACAATTTGCAAAAGCAGTAACTCCATAGTCTGCTGTCAGTTAAGGTTGGTCCCCCCTGACACACATAACTGAGACTGCCAGCAGATGGGAGGTGAGCCCAGAAAGGTGATCTGAGGTGAACAACATTTGGAACTGAGGACGGTGCTTGCCTAGGTTTGCAGACAGAAGCTAGCAGCTGGGAATGCAGGCAAGAGTTTTGTGTAGTTACCAGCCACAGGACAAGCAGTTCTGGCAGGTGGGAGCAGATTTGTTAGGAGGTGAAGTGATCCTGAAAGGTAAAGCAGGTCAGAACTTTTCCCGTACCTAAGAGCTATCTGCCTAGGGAAGGTAAAAAGAAACAAGTGTGAATTGAGGCTTACCCAGGCAAAGGGGCAGAGTTAAAGAAGAAGCTAGAAAAAACTTCTGGGAAGTAGGATTCATTTGTATTTTGGAAGTGACGGAAAAGGAAGATGCAAGTGCTTGCTGATTCTCAAGAGCCAGCACACTGTGGGAATGAAAGCTGGCCAGAAAAACTTGGGCAGTGTAACTTGCTGAGAATGTTAGATTGTTGCTGATTCTTAGAATTAATTACTAGAGCTGGCAAATTAAGATTGGTATGCTTCCTAAAACCACGGGATTTAAAAATAAACAAAAGACTGAATCTGTATTATATAAAAAAAATCCTCTACACTAAAGAACATGAGGTAGTGATAACATAATTTAATTAAGCAGAGGAATTTGCACTCTTTATATTCTTTATTTCTGACCCATTACCTTGCTAAAATAAACAGTATTTCCCTTCCACCTGCTCTCTCAACATAGCTACTTTCAGAAGGTCTCTGTCCACTGTTGGGTGGTGGTACTGGTACAGACTGCACCTATCAGTATCAGAAGTCAGTGTGGACTTTCTGACCCCCAGCCAGAACAAGGGAGTCACACAGCTGAAAAACATGTCTCCATAATCTGACAAAGACACTCTCCTCTGGAACACCTTCAAAAGCATCTCTGACAGGGTCCAAAGCAATGCTCTTGAAGCTTCTCCCACTTACAAAAAAGAAATCCCAAAGGGGAACAGAATGTACAAAGAGATCTTTTTGCTCTGACATGGAAAACAACCTGCCCAAAACCGAGAACCTGCTCCAATAAGATCAGCATTAATGTGTCATTCCACACAGCAAGAGATCTGGCAGCTCAGCAATGGCTCTGTTCATAAGAAGGAGAAGTATTAAGTATTAAAACACTTACTTTACATCTCCTGGATGAGAAGAAAAACATCTCCATCTTCCCCACTGCTCTAGGGCCCACTTTCACACTCCCCTGATTGTACAGCTAGGAAACAAAAGTCTCAGAGGAAAACCTCCACAACAGCCAGCATCTTTGTACTTTTCTCTGCTTCCTCTCATTCCTTTTCTTTCTCTAGTGCCCAAAGAGCTGGCACTTTTTTCCACCAGGCACAGTACCTTTGATTATTACCATGGTATTTGCACAGAAGTTCACTGTATACAAACATGTTATTCTCTCCAAGTAATTCAAGCACAATGGGTTGAAGGCAGTTAATTCTAGTCCAGCTTTCCCAGAGTGGGACTGAAACTTGTTCTGTGAACTCCTGCCCTGTGAGTTTGTTCAGTGTGGACATTCTGAAGAATGTGGGAGTCTACATACAACCACAGAGGAAACAGTTCCTCAGGCAGTGTAACAGTTTTCAAGAAAAAAATCCTTCCACTGCTAATGTATTGCTCACCATAAGATGAACAGCTTCAAAGCAAAATCCCAGTGACAATCTTCAATTGCAAGCATGGAAAATGTCTTTTAAGCCAGCATTTCATTCAGTTTGCCAAGCAACTCCAGGGGTTAGCATTGGTGTTAGAATAATATTTGAAGACATTAATATTTACCTCTTATATAAATAAATTCCCTGGGGCTTTTTTCCTTCCAAATCAAGTATTTTAAAACTAGACCAGATTCTATCAAAAGACACCAGCCCAATCTGTAAGAATGGCAATTAACTCTGGGGAAAGAGGCTTAGAAGCCAGCACAGAGATGACCACTGTTCATCAGACAGTAAGACAATTATCAAGTTCTGCAGAGGAGCAGTCAGTAAGATCCCTAGACAAAATGGGAAGCAGCAGCAGAAAGACCATGAGCTCTCATAGTAGATCTTCATGCAGAGAGACCAAAGACAAAGTATTCCTAGAAGGAATCATTTATACATTGATATTTTCATTACCATTTTTTGAATAAAAGCCTTCACCCTTCCTGAGATGTCAAAACAAGATGCATGCCACTCACACAGGAACTCTGGCATTGCCATGATCTTCTGACCTCCTGACCAGTATGGACTTGTTTCACTCAACAGACAGTAAGAGCCAACACTCTCTTCTCATCTACCTTGACTTCAGCAACACTTCTGATACCGTCTCCCAAAACATCCTGGTAGGCAAACTCAAGAAAAGTGAGATGATTGGATTGTGAGGTGGGTTGATAACTGGCTCAAGAGCATAGTTCAGAGAGTTGTGATCAGTGACACCGAGTCCAGTTGGAACCCAGTGGCCAGCAGTGCTCCCCAGGGATCACTACTAGGGCCAGTTTTGTTCAGTATCTTCACCAATGACCCAGATGAGGGGACTGAGTACACCTTCAGCAAGTTTGCTAATGATATGAAACTCGGAAAGGTGTATGAGACCTGGTCAAGTTGTGATGCCATACAATGAGATCTGGACAGGCTGGAGAGCTGGGCAAAGGTGAACCTCATGAAATTCATGAAATTCAGTAAGGAAAGTGCAGGGTCCTGCATCTGAGGAGGAGTACCACCAGGCACCAGTACAGACTAGTGGTCATCCTGCTGGAAAGGAGCTGCATGGACAAAGACTTTGGAGTCCTAGTGGACAGCAAGTTACCCATGGGACAGCAATGTGCCCTTGTGGCCAAGAGGGCCAACAGCATCCTGGGATGCATTAAGAAAAGTGTGTCCAGCAGCTCTAGGGAGGTTCTCCTCCCCCTTGACTCTGCCCTGGTGAGACCACATGTGGAATACTGTGTCCAGTTTTGGGCTCCCCAATTCAAGAGACAGGGGTCTGCTGGGGAGAGTCCAATGGAGATCTATGAGGATGATTGCAGGACTTAAACATCTCTCCTATGAAGAAAGACCTGGGGCTGTTCAAGCCTTGAGAAGGTTGAGAGGGCATCTTATAAATGTCTATAAATTATCTGAGGGATAGGTGTCAAGATGAAGGTGCCAGGTTCTTTGGTGGTGCCCAGTGATAGGACAGGGAACAATGGATATAAGCTAGAACACAGGAGGTTCCGCTTCAACAGAAGGAGACACTTCTTTATGATGAGGGTGATGGAGCACTGGAACAGGCTGCCCAGAGAGGTTGTGGAATCTCCTTCTCTGGAGACTTTCAAAACCTGCCTGGATGTGTTCCTGTGTGCCCTGTCCTAGGTGGTCCTGCTTTGACAGGGGGGGTTGGACTCCATGATCTCTGGAGGTCCCTTCCAACTCCTCACATTTGGTGATTCTGTGATTCCTCAGTCTTCTCACATAAAGTGAAAAAATCTGCAAAGTAACACTCCCTTTCTCCATTCACCCATCTCTCTTCCTCACCTCACAAACACACAAAAGCTTTTGCTAAACAAACAGCACTGGATAACTGAGTTATTTTTCTTATCTCTTGAATTAATCTGACCCACCTTACTTGTCTGTATCTGTTGAAGCCTGTTGAAACTGTAGATTAAAAGGAACAGTCATGGACTGTACAAAATCCATGTACAGACTGGACAAAAGACACTCATCTTTTTTGCATATGAAATGATGAAACCTAGTCATAACAAATACACTATTTTCTGAATGTCTGTACTTTGGTTAATATAGATCGGAAAAAGCCTTTTTACACAGGACATCAACCCACTCCCAACTTGAAAAGATGGCTCCTCTCCAATAAAGTTACTAAATGAATTGTTTCTCTTTAGAGGGATCTTTGGACACTCTCCCCTTCTCATAAACTACGTAGCTTCAATAGCTTACAGAGGGGAATTATTTATGTGTAACATTTTGTCCAAAAACGTGTAGACACTGCGAGCAAAGGTTTCTTACGGAGTTATAAAATTATTGCCACAAAACTAAACTTTTAAAACATTTAACACTGAACGCCTCAGATCAATGAAAACACCCATTTAATTTATCAGGATACATCTTTCAAGGCAGAATCTTTCCTTTTGTTCTTTTTCCATTAGCAAAAGGGAATGGGAGACATTGCTGGTGTCTCTTGCTATGCCAAATACTGTGAAGTCAGCTTTTACTATAAACAGCTGTGGTGCCAATTACAGGCGCCAACGTCTTCTGCCTGTTTTGCTTTTAACAAGTGTAACATGGATCAAATTTAATTTCAGGCTTCAAAAGGATGTAAAATAAAGAACACTTGGTGCAGGAGAAACACATGATCTGCTACAATATAATAAAAATATCTTCCTCTGGCCTCTGTTAGTCTGGAAAACATGCTAAGCTCTTTCTATTGGAACACCTCTGAGAATAGGCTGAGGGAGTTGGTGTTGCTCAGCCTAGAGAAGATTAGACTCTGAGGGGACCTCAGAGCTGCCTTCCGATACTTAAAGGGATCCTACAGGAAGGCTGAAGAGGGACTTTTCAGAAGGGTGTCTAGCAACAGGACAAGGGAGAATGGTTTGATGTTGAGGGGGGTTAAGTCTAGACCAGAATCTTAGGAAGAAGTTGTTCAGTCTGAGGGTAGTGGGACTCTGGAATAGGCTGCTTAGGGAGGCTATGGGTGCCTCCTCCCTGAAGGTGTTCAAGGCCAGTCTGGATGAGGCGTTGAGCTGCTGAGCCTAGTGAAGAGGTGTCTCTGCCCATGGAGGGGATGTTGGAGTAGATGATCTCTAAGGTCTCTTCCAATCTAAGCCATTTTCGGATCCTATGATTTCTTCCTATACAACAAGCCCTTCATCATCTATGGAGCCATGTGCTGCATATACTATAGCCTGATCAGCATTATGACACCTAATACTGTAGAAGAGGTCTCATCTCTGACCTCTACAATAACACTGATGCTTCTCTTTCACTGTTTTAGGCACATTTCCTCCAATACACTCCAAGGTCACATCACAGAAAGTTCTAACTCAAGTCAGGCAGAGATCAAACAGGTCCCTGCCTCATTCCCTTTTCCAGCCTATGAGCTGAACTGCCCAGCTCAAGGCCGAGCACAGACCTTAGCAATGCCATCTGTGCCATGAGCGAGAGGGCAGAAATCGAACACCAGGTGGCTAGGAAGCTCATCGCAATAAACAAGGCTTCCATGTCTCCAGTCTAAGTTTAGCTCTCAGTCAAGTCAAAAGTAAACACTGCAGAAAGGACACCAATACAGCAAATGTGAAAGGACTCACTAGCATCAGCTATTTCAAAAACAAAAAAAAACAAACAACATCTAAGAGTATATGTACAGAGGGAAGCAGGGAAGACACACTGAAACTTCTTCTGTCCCAGCTGGCAATAAATAAAAGGGCACTTTTTTTTTTTTTGGTGAAATTACAGTACTAATACAGCAAAGTTACTGGACCTACTTTCCACCGTTACAGAGGGTAACTAATGTGATTCTCAGTGCTATCAATGAGAGAAGTCTTCCTTAAGAAAACAGACATTAGCTGATGTCCTGTATGTAGCCACAAATCTACCATAACTGCCATTCTTTTTCCAGTCGGGCATCTAGGGCTTCAGAAAGGTGATCTTAATGTTGAGAGTGCTCACAGAACAGTCCTTGGGACCCTCCAGAAGAGCCTTAATTAAAGGAGCAGAATCAATGTATCCTGTATCAATGACTGCAAGATTGCATCAAGGTACAGGCTTAAAGAAAAAACAGAAGTAATTTGGCTGCAGTCTCTAGGCACACTGCATTAATTCAGGGGCACTACAAAACCCACCATTTAAAGCTAACGTTATTCATCAGATGAAAAATAAAAAAAAGCTACTTCTATTGTACCATTTTGCACTGCTAAGGAGATAATTAACTACTGACAAACATTACAAGAAATGGAGGATGCTCTAAACAAACACACTGGGGTTGTTCAGCCTGGAGAGGAGAAGGCTCTGGGGAGACCTAATAGTGGCCTTCCAGTACCTGAAGGGGGCCGTTACACAGTGATGGGACAAGGGGCAATGGTTTGAAATTAGAGTAGATTTAAGTCAGATATTAGAAACAAGTTCTTTACCATGAGGGTGGTGGAACACTGGAACAGGTTGCCCAGGGATGTAGTTGAGGCCCCATCCCTGGAGACATTCAAGCTCAGGCTCAACAAAGCTCTAAGCAACCTGATCTAGTGGGGGCTGTCCTTGCTCACTGCAGGGGCGCTGGACTAGATGACCTTTGGAAGTCCCTTCCAACCCAAACTATTCTATGACTCCATGATTCTATGTTCTAAATCAGATGAGAATTACAGTATTTTCTGCGTGCAATATGAGCTGCTTTAAAAGCATCAACACTTGAAAAAAAAATCTTTGGATAACTAGATAAGAGACTTGAAAACAAAGGAGGAGAAATGAAAGAACAACAAATACTAGAAGAGTCAAGTTAGCAACAGGAAAGAGCAGGGGGACTACCTCTGAAGTACAGCTGTCCTGTTACTAACATTCCCACATGCAATATTGCTGCTGAAATCAGCTTACTTGGGGAGATTATGTCACAGACAATATTTTTTCACATGCATGAAAATATGCTTGTTTAGAATTTTAGCCTGATCACCTACTTAAGCATAGGCTATAAAACACAATGCCCCACCTGGGAATACATAATTTGTTTTCAGTCAGCTCAGATAACATCAAAGCAATTAAGTGGCCCTCACTGTACTTCTTTAAAGGTATTAAAAATAGGAATGTTTATGAAAGTTCCAGATCTCAAACTGAAAGAACAAAAGTACATTTACAGACATTGTTCCTCCTAATCTGTCAGAAGTTCAAGCAATTTAATCATTCCGTACCAAAATCAATTACAGTAGCAGCTTTTATTTGTGTTATTCAGTCACAGAAGTTTGTTTGCTATGGAGCACACTACTAATAATTGTTCACAGTGGCAAGAGTGAGTGCCATGAAGAATTCTGAAAACTGCCAAGGTGCTGACATACAAGAAAAGGAGCTGAAGCTCTTGTCAAGGAATGAGCCAGCCTTCTGGTTTCCAGGGAAAGGGCTTTTCTTCATCTCTTCTGTTGCAATTCCCCTTCTGCCTAGTTTTTCTTCTGTAACAGTCTTGGTTACACTTCTTTTCTCCCCACTTCATTCTCTCACTCAAGTTAATTTAGGTCTAGATCCATTAATAATAGGAGTTACTGCCCTTAAAATGAGAAATTAAAAAGTGCAGTGGAAAAGCCTTTGGCCACTTACACCCTGTGACTGAATACACTCTTCTAGTCAATGATCCACCTGCCTTTGCCCATTTCTGTACTACCTGGAGATACAAAATCCTAACGTGAGTGTAACGCCAGTATCTGGTCAGTTACGGCACCACAGAATGCAGTGGACTTTATTCAGGTCCATACTGCTATTTAAACACAAACCTTCTTTTAAGAAGAGATTTCCTCAAAATCATGATCTCCACTTTGTTCATTAAGCTACATATAACTGCTGTTGCCCATAGCAATTACTCTGCTGACAGGCAATTCTCCCAGATACAGCAAAAAGTTTATCATTCCTATAGTGAATCTTTGAAAAGCAGAAGTTAGTGATAACTACAGTACAATAACCATGCTCAATATTACAACAACAAAATGCACCTATGGACTTTCAAAGAGATGTCTTAGTTCCCTAAAACCCTGCAGATACTCTCCAAGTGACAACATTCTACTAAAAAAAGGCTTCCACTAGACTTATTTTATTTAATGCCATTGCTACTCATAACTTTCCGTGTTTCAAAGAGAGTTTTTCCACAAACAGTGGAAAAGAGCCCTCAGCCACCCTAAGTAATGGGTTTACTTCTGGAGCTTAAAAATGAGGACCTGGTTTATTAAAGTAGTTGAACCGTTTAAAGTCAGAGCAAGCTCAGTTTGAAAGATACTAATGCAAATGTTAGTTACAAAGTCTCAAAAAATAAAATCCCATGCAAAAATTCACCATTCAGTTCCTCAGAGTTTGGGATTATTTTCTACTTCATTCAAATACAATAATTATGAATTTTCTAGGGATAATATTTTTACTACAGATTGTCTTGGGTTGAAAGGGACCTTAGAGATCACCTACTTCAACCTCCCCAACAACTGGCAGGGACACCCCTCTAATAACTAGACTCAGCTGCTCAAGGCCTCATCCAAACTGGCCTTGGACAACCTTAGGGAGAAGGCTTCCACAACCTCCCTGGACAATCTATTCCAGAGTCTCACCACATTCCTACTGAATAACTTCTTCCTAAGATCCAGTCTAAGCCTAGTCTCCCTCAACATTAAACCATTCTCCCTTGTCCTGTTGCTTCACACCCTAATGAAAAGTCCCTCTCCAGCCTTCCTGTAGGATCCCTTTAGGTATCGGAAGGCAGCTCTAAGGTCCTGCCAGAGTCTTCTCTTCTCTAGGCTGAACAACCCCAGTTCCCTCAGCCTATTCTTATAGCAGAGGTGTTCCTGTCCTTGGATCACCGGACTCACCGTCTTTCTTTGCAGCTACTTTCAACCCACTCTGCACCCAGCCTGTATTTGTGCCTGGGTAATCTTCTTACCCATCTTGACCTACAACAAAAAATATAGCATCCTCATCCTATCATTTTTAACTGTCTTTAATAGAATTCCAAAAGCACACATGGATAAAGGATCTATTGGAAAGAAATGTTTCGGTTTAAGACAGATACTTCTTCTATACTTACTGGCAAGCAATCCGATTCCATTTGCTAGTGATCCAACCCAAGCAGTCTTGCCTTTCCCTTCTCCAAATGCATCCAGCCATTCTAAATATAAGACTCCCACCGCCAGCGGTGATCCGTAACACAAGAACTGGGTGAAGAAGGAAACAGCAACAATTACCCAGCCCCAGCCACCATCTGGTGGTTTCTGAAACTCCATCTTGTCAGATGAGTACAGATGAACAGGCAGAACCTGTGTAAACAAAAAAGAGCAAGAGAAATCTGACTGATCTAGGTTTGCTAATACAAGTGAGCCATGCAGAGCAGGCAGTACATGTTCAATTAGAGACTTTTTTTGACCATCCTTTGAAAAGTATCCGCAGCACAACATACAAGCAATGAAAATATAGCTACCATTTGGTACTTCTGCCTCTTCTGTCTAAGACAGGAAGAGTACACAAAGCATTAATAAATCACACATGCACCAACACTGCGTTGCAGGATGGGGGAACAGTTTGTTTGCTGAGTGTTAAAAAGGCTTTCTGAAGACCCTGAGCATCAATACCACAGTTTAACAAAAGAACTCTACGGCCACCTGCTGCTAAGACCCCAGAGATCTTGACTGAAGGATATAGACTCGAAGGAGGAGAAAAGCTACAAGCATAATGCAATCTAAATGAACAGTTTAGGATTTTTTTAAAAATCCCAAATATAAAAATGCAAGCTCAAAATCAACAAATAAAAATCCTGTACTTAGCTGTAGTACCTTGGATTAGCAATCTGTTTGCCACCAGAGAAAGACTGACATTCTGGAAACAGTAATGGGTGATACAAAGTGGGGTGATGCATCCAAAAAAATCCCTTTGTACGTAAGTGAAGCGAGTTCTAAACCTGTGTATAGGTGTGGCTTATGTGCCAAGACATGACAGCATTAAACATGGAGAAAAATCTCCTACAACCTGTTACAGTATCTGCTCTCCATGCAGTTTGTACACATAGCCCTTCCCTGAGCCTGCAATCACTTCTTGGACTTTGAGGTAACACCATAGTCTTTGCATGGCAAGATCTATCACCTCTGCATCTACAGCTTTAAATAACTTACCATCCTCACACATTCTGAAAATTAGTTTGTGAATGTAGGGACTGATGCTTCTAAAATTTAGCACAGAATTTAGAGGTTTTCCAGATAAATTGCTCTGGCATTTGGATGACTCCAAGGATACTGTTAAGTTCCTGTGCACACAATTAACTTGCCCTCCCCCTACAGGGAATAATCTGCTAAAGTAATGACCACAAAACCCATGTTCTGTCCCTGGCTCTGTCACTAACCAGATGTGTGATTCTCAACAATTTATTTCCTTTATGCTGTAAGACAGAAACAGGTAAGATCTTACCCTGTTTTCTTTGTGAAATACTCTCAAGGACCATCTTCACACTCAGCTTATGCATTAAGACTGATGCAGTAACAGTTCTGCTTGGGGAGACTCCCAAGAGGCAAATCAGAAAGATAAATGTATTGCATTGCCTTTTTGACTTAAAACCCAGACAAGATAGAAAAAAAAACTATTGCTGTATGAAAATAATTGTGTAAACAAGTGTAAGAAAGCTCCTCATACACTTTGCTCAGGCAATTCTTACAAAATTGCATGGAAAACTTATCAAAAAAAGCTACAGTATAAAAGTTTAAGGGCTAACTACTATAGAGGCATGAAAAAAGCCAAGTCTAGATTACAGATATACTTGAATGTTACTTTGAGGGTAGCCACTTACAGATGATGAAAGAAGGGTCCTTCAGTCTCCTACAAGTACAACTTCATGTAGTGATTCTACCTGCAGAAGAAGAGCAACAATTCAAGTTTTCAGCTGAAGTATCCCTGCAACAGTGAACTGCCCTTCACATTAGATTTCTTCTTTTTAACATCTTTTCTGAGGAACTTCAGAAGTAATCAGTTCCTCAGTGAGGAAATACTGATCCTCTCTCAATTAACAGCTGACAATAGCCTTGAGCCCCAAAATAACAAAAACATTGTCTACTAACATAAAGCCAACTTGACATTCTAGGTCCTTTAGGAGCAATTTATGGCTTTAGCATACCGGATAAGACATTTCCAACTACAAATGTTATAAAGTTATATGCTTTGGTTAAAAATATAAGCTCCACTTTATTTCCTTAAATACCTGGTTATTGCCCCCTGATTACATGAGATGCAAGGGTGACAGCTAGGATAGACAAAAATAGTATCAAAGCATGAAAAAGCTGCTCATAGGTACTTCTACAACAATAACCTTTACACAAAAGGGGACCCTCGTATTTCTACACAAGATATTTAAACTATTTGTATGCAGTCACCAGAAGAGCTGACATATGCATCTCTCCATGCCGTAAACAAGCATCACTTGACTTGTTTTGTCCCTGACTGGAGTAAAATGGTGAAAATAAGTAACAGCTCCAAGAAAAGACACTTCTGCTGAGACAAAGCAAGGATGTTTTCAGAAAACCAGTAAAATAATGGAAATAGACAGTGGATAATCACAACTCAGATTTATTTTTAAAGTAATCTTTAGAAAACAAACACATTGGAGCTGTTATATTGATTTGCACTATATTGATGTGCTAAAATTTGGCACAGAGACAATCAAGCTCAGCTCTGTTACTCTAAACATTTGATGGGGAGGAAGGGAGGGCAGGGCAGAAGAGGAAAAAGGTTTTGTAGTCTTAGGTCACGTTGTGTTTTCTAATTGAAAGACTAAAAATCCCTCTGGATCAGTTCCTCATCTGCTACATGTCCACACAGCTTTATTGACTTTAATCAACTGCTCCCAACTTAGGGCAGCAAAATGACTGACCTTCTAAATTCTCACATCTCCTATTTTGCACCGAAGACCTATTTTGTATCTTGTAGCTGAACAACAGAATTCTGGGCAGCAAAACCATCTCTATTTTCTTAAGACTTGAAGCCATATACAGTCTTCAACTGTCAAGTAAAAACCACCATTTCCCTCACCATCCTCAAAATCATCCTCAAAGTGAAAAGACATCTATGACATCCTACAGTTTAAGAGCTAACATGACCTGGTTTTTCCTTCCCTTTCTTGTAGGTTGCTCCTTCACCTCACATTGCTGTGTGCCTATCACCTAAAAATAAGTAGTTTTTCACTTTCCTGAAGGCACAAAGTCCTTCTGAAGAGAGAAGGTAAGCTGAGAGCCCTGTGTGAGTGGCCTATTCCTCAGAGATCTCCATTATGATAAACAGTTAGAGACGTCTTGGACAATCCAGCTGCTGCTGGGATCATGGATAACAACGCATCTTTTATTGGTGCATTGTTTAATACTTCACTGAAAATGACAAGTTGCAGCACAAAAGCTTACTTAGCATGGACAATAGGAACTGAACCTTTGCTACTCCCAACACTGCCTGCAGAGTCACCAAATCTGTGCATGGATTTGGGAGGGATCTCAGATGCCTTTTAGTAATTTTCATCTCTGCAGGAGGAGGACACAGACTGTAGAGTTAAACGAGTTCATAAATAAAGAAGCAGAAGACTGCACAGAAAAGAGTACACAATAGTTCTGTTTTCTCTTGGAACCAGCCAGGAAGACTAGTGTGATCCTAGAAACAAACAACCATAGTTTAAGAATCAGGTAGGAACCATTTCACAACCATTACTGTTCACAAAACCTAAAGATGTTGTTTCAGACTCCAGGAAACCTAGTTACATCAAAAAATACTGAAATAGAGAAATGAAGCATAAAGAACTAAACAGTAACTTGAAGTTTGGTCCAAAAAAGCTTTTCAGTCAGTTGTACCCACTGCGAATAAGAATCAGAGGAAGAGAGCTGCTTGATGAAAGCCTTTACCAACAACAACAAAAAGAAACCTAAAAGAATGAATTTAACAACAACTTTCTAAATGTGGAAAGAGAGAGGTGTTTGGCTCCAATTATTTTCTTTTGTCTAAGCAGCTTTATCACAACACTGAGCTCTTTTTCTGTAAATCTTAAAACTTGGCTTAAAGATGACAGAGGAGCAAAAAAAAAAACAACTGGTCAAAAGAACACGAGTACTTGGATTAATCTGTGGCAAAGGGAGTATTGAGAAAGACAGTAGCAATATGATTGTCTGCAGTTTGTTATTTGTGCAACTGGAGTTTGGTGCAGTATGCTGCTTTCTCTGAGGAGCACATGGCTGCAAAGAAAGCCAATGTCAGCAGAATCCCCGTGTGATTAACACTCGGTTGTTCCAGTTTTGCAAGGCATTGGTACAAATTAAGATGGTACCAGTCAGAATGGTAACATCCCTCTTTTTAAGTTTAATTAGATTTCATGTATATTTCTATTTCAGGAATATGCAATTATAATTCTGCAATTATGATCTGAAGTTTCTGCTACCCTTCCTTGCAACCAACACCTACAGCACTAGAGCGGCAGCAATGCATTACAGTTGTTTTTTAATGTGCTCGTTGTCTGCACAGGTACTGACCTAACAGAATAAACATTAAATTAAGTCAAAGAGATGCATATGTATTTTGATGACATTAGACTTTAACTGATGCTCTAACTGAAGTAGTTCCTCACATTTAAGTAATCTATTCCTCCTTCAGTTCTTTCACACCCAATGGATATATTTCTCTCCCAGGTTCCAGCATTCAGGTCTACTTCTTCCTCCTTTTTTAAGTTAAGCGAGAGGCTCATCAACATAAATATTAGCTTTCCTTTCTGCCAGATGAGGAAAAAGTGTGGAGTGTTAAACAAAACAAAAGATCAGAATAGAACTTACCAACATAGTAATGCCTCTCCATCGTGTAAAATAAGTTAAGGTAAAGAAGCATCAACCAGATCAGCACATAAACCAACCAGTTTTGTGCAAAGCTGTCAGCTCAGCAGAACCAGTCCTACCTGTTTCCAGAGCCTCACTGTCCCAGAGGGGATGGCAACCTCCCCGCAAGAAACTGCCTGTCAGACACGAACGTGCATCTACGCAGACAGATGTAAGCTGGCGCTGCTATAAACCACCAAAGGACTTGATTCACCAGAGCGCTCCTCTGCAAAAGGAGAGTGCACTGTGCATAGCTTCACGCAACACAACCTGCCACGGATTCTTGTGGCTTTTGCTCAACCAGTTCGTGCCCCTTGGCCAGATCTTCTCTGCAGATGGAAGGGCTTTTATAGCCCCTGGCTTGCCTGGCCTCTTCCCACGCCCTCAGGGGCCAGCCCACGTCCCCACTCCGGAGGGCCGTATTACATACACATTGACGCCTTTTACTTTCAGACACGCATCGATGGGAAGTGATCATCCGTGCAGCGACACGCACCGAGAGATGACCGAAGGTAGCTTCTGCCAGCCCGATGCTACATACACGGCAAGGCAGGGTCATGCAATGCTGCCCTGCTCCCTGCAGTCCCGATCTCAAAGACGCCGATGGGTACCCACGACGAGCATGTACCAATGTGACATGCGCTGAGTGCCACATGCCCACAGCGGGTGCTCATGCCACGACGCCACTGGGGGTGCTAACTGTTCAGTGACCACACAGGCACCCACAAAGAAAACCAGGAGGAACCCGCAGGCAGCACCAAGGGCTGCTTACAGCCGACACCAAGAAGTGGGCGTCAACAGGCACTAACGGGGACACGGCTGCCTCAGTGGGCAACCAGGGGTGACAGCAGATCCTGAGCCAGCTCCTTCTCTCAAGGCCCCTGCAGAGCCCCCTCAAGGCGACCGGCCTCTCCCGGCCGCCCCCGCCCCCGGGGACGGGACAGCCCCGCGAGGCCTCCCGCCAGAGAGACAAGCGGTGCTGGGCCGCCCCGGGTCGCGGCGGCAGCGGCCCCCGTAAGCGCGCCTGGTTGCACCCCACGGCTCCTGCTAGTCTGGAATGGACCCTCACACCCTTCACCCTCGGCCCCCCATGCAGACAGCCTGCGGCCTGTGGACCCCCACCTGCGGCCAAAGGGCCCCCCCATCCCGAGGCGGCGCTGTCCCCGTTACCTGCGCCCCACGCCGGCAGCAGTGGGTGGCCCATGTGGCGGGGGCAGCCAGGCGGGGGGAGGCAGAAGCCGCCCCCCGGAGAGCCAGGGCAGCCCCGCATCCCCGGTACGGCGGGGCGGGGCGCAGCCGTGGCCGGTGCCGGCACGAACCGGTTGTAACTCGGGTCGGGGGAGGAGCCGCCGAGGGCTGCCACCGCCTCCGCCCGCAGCCCCAGGGTGGAGGGAGCTGCCCCTTGTTGCCGGGTCAGGCCCGCTTCCCCGGGCAGGCGTGTGGTGGCCGCTCCCCTGTCGGCCTCGCCTCCATCGCAGCCCCCTGTCCCATTCCTGCTCCGCGGGCAAATCCCGGCCTCGCCGCTCCCTCCACCCCGCTCTCACCGCGGAGAGGCGCCTGGCCTGGGGCCGAGCGGCTGCGTGGTAGCCGGACAGGAGCCGCCCCCAGATCTCGCCGCCACCTCGGTGTCCCGCCCGCCGGGTGCCACTGCCCGTCCCCAGCGGCAGCCCCGCCACCCTTGCTAAGGGCCTGGCCCCAGGGCGCGATAAAACTTCCTGACACCATCCCCTACGCCTTTTATTTGTCCGCCAGTGGTGAAGGCTGAAGGCGGGCGCTGGACCGCTGCTCCAGCGAGCACACCGCAACGGCTTTCAGCCCGCCCGGGTACCAAAGCAGCATAACCACTGCAGAACGGGAATGGGGGCTGGCTCTCCGCCAGCATCGTTGCCCAAAGGCCGCAAACTAGCACTACAAGCTGCGATGCTGGCAGCGTACATGAACCACTGCTACTACTCCAGCCAGCTAGTTCCTGCGAGAGACAATTCACTTCTGCATCTGCGTTGCCGCTGCCTTCTGAAGCAGACTCATGAGAGCCCTAGCCCAGATCCGTGCGTGGCACAGACATAGCTGTTAGACGTGTGACACGGTTGCTGACAACTCACGCCAGTTCAGCTACCTGCAACTTTCACCCTCCAGACTGCAAAATCTGTTGCAGAAGCTGCCTGAAGACTCAGTATCAGGTTCTATTTGTTATGCTGAACACACAGCCACACCTCTGCTGCTATCTCTATTAGGTCAGCTCAGGTATTCACACCAGCTGCAGGTGGAAATACAAACATTTCCAAAGCTGTGCACTTCTCAGATGAAATTTCCCCAGACCTGAAATTCTGAAGCAATCTCAGATATTTAGAGTTTGTGTAGTTACCACAAGTATGGCATAACTCCCTTTTCAGACCTGCAGTCCAGGTTTACTCTACTGTGCGGTGCTTCCAAAGATTCATGAACTTCAAGAATCATCTAAAGCACCTTAGTGTTCAGGTAAATATCAAAATTAATACTTGCTACTGCCAAGGACTAACAGAAGAACGATACCTACTCAGGACTTGCTTCCAAGATGTGAAAAAACCTCAGCTGACCTTTGTCTCAATTCTGGGTATTTCATGTAAAAAACATCATGTCATGACAGTCAAGTAAAAGGGAGGGGGATTTAAAAAAGAGAAAGTAGTATTAAAAAGAAACAAAAAAAAAACCAAAACCCAACAAACTAAAATCAGAAATTATCAGAACTCTAGAAACTGGTCCAGGGAAAAGTACAGAAATAAATGGCATTTAACTTGGACAGAAGGCAGAGGGAAAACATGGTAACATTCTTCAAGACCTGTAAGAAGTTACTACAAACAGAGACACAAATTGTTCTGCATACACATTAGAGAATAAAGCAAAGTGAGTGGACTTAAACTCCATCAGGAGATACTGCTTTAGATATTAGGAAAACCAAGGCTAGCTTGGTACAGGCAGAGATTTTGGGACAGAAAAACAATGCTAAAGGTTGGAAAGGACCTCCAGAAATCATAGAGTCCAACCCCCCTGCGAAAGACCACTTAGAGCAGGCCACACAGGAACACAGCCAGGTGGGTTTTGAAGATCTTTAGAGAAGGAGACTCCACAATCTCTGGGCAGCTTGTTCCAGGGCTCTGTCACCCTCACAGAAAAAGGTTTTTTCTCATGTTGAGATGGAATTTCCTGTGATTTAATTTACATCCATTGCCCCTTGTCCTATCACTGGGTATCACTCTGAACTGAGGAGCTCAGAACTGTACACAGTATTCCAGATGTGGTCAAACTAGGGCTGAGTAGAGGAGGAGGAAAACCTCCCTCGACCTCCTGGTCACATTCTTCTTAATGTACTCAAGTATACCATTGGCCTTTTTTGGCCACCAGGGCACATTGCTGTCCCAGGACTCTCCAGCTGGTCAACCCCCAACCTGCATTGGTGCATGGTGTTATTCCTCCCCAGGTGCAGGACTCCACATATATCCTTGATGAACTTCATTAGGTTCATCTTTGCCCAGCTGTTCAGTCTGTCCAGGTCTCACTGAATGGCAGCACAGCCTGACAGGGTGTCAGCCACTTCTCCCAGTTTTGTATCATCAGCAAATTTTCTGAGAGTTCACTGTCTCTTCATCTAGGTCATTGATGAAGATGTCGAACAAGACTGGACCCAGCACTGACCCCTGGGGTCTCCAACTGGACTCTGTGCCATTGATCACAACCCTGTGGACTCTCTTGTTTAGCCCATTGTCAATCCATCTCACTATCCAATAAAGGCTAACTGAAATCTCTCCATAGCCACACAAGTGATGGCTGGAAAAGAACAGTTCTGAAACAACCATTCAAGATGTGCCATTTCCTACACTTGGATAGAAAACTAATACATATAATAAAACCTTTTTACATCCAAGTGCATATAGAGCTCTAGTTTCCACTACAGGGCTTGATAGAAGTGTTTTGCTTTTTGAGTTTTAGATAAGCTTAAAAGCCAACATTATGGGATAAAATTAAGCACATTTCACTCTAGCAAAACAGGTGTATAAGCATCTCAAAAAAATGAGGAAGGAGAATGTTTGTATTAACCAGTAGTCATTAGACTAGTGCATACAAGAAAATTGGTTTATCTAGACAGGAACAGTCAGAAGAGTTACAGTTAACACATCAGTTAACAGCCTACACTGGACCATTATGCAGAGGAAGCAGTCCTGACTTCAGATCACAGGCAGCTCTGGACCCGAAAATAAAAATGCATTTTAAACTTTTCACATGAACATGCCAGTGATGTGCATACCATAATTTTGAGAGTGCAACCTTGCTAGCCCTAGACAAATTTGTGGAAACAAGCCAAAGCAGCAAAAGGCTAGAGGAAGAGTCCCTCCTCCATGTCTCCTTTGTCCTTGGTTTCATAACTAGCAATGCAGTTCCCTCCAACTGTGGGTTTCTGCTCATTTGGCCTACAGTAATTTGGCAACTCTCACTTGGTTTAGATTTCAAATCACTGATTAATCTTCTAATTTCTTCACTTCAGAAACTCTTCTTAGAGGGCCTTCAAAGGCAAGTGAATTATAATGGTGTCAGGCCTGCACATTTTGTAACCACATTCTTGTCCTCGCACCACCAGAATAATTCTTAAATCGTCACTTTAAAACAGAAAATGAAGTAAAACATTGAATAATGCCTATCAGCTCCTCCCTCCCCCAGCCTCTGGGGTTTAAGATTCCAGAGGATAAAGGTATTCACATAGCATGGCCAGGGATAAGAGCAGCACCTAGTTAAAAAGTTACCTTATTTTTGGTAAGCCTTGGTTGCAGGATGTCTAGTTCTAGGCCACCAGCAGCTGTATCAGCATACAGATGATCTAGAAACATTTCTTGACTCTGCAGAGTAGAGCTCCTGAGAGCAGCATTAGCTCCTGAGAGTACAAAGAAGAAATTTAGAGGGTACTCTGCAGTCATCCTGGAAAAGGTCCATCCCAGCAAGTAACACAGCTGGTAGGCTAAACACCCAAAAACTGACCAAAACCAAATTATCATCCTGGTTAAAGTAGGGAGATCAGAGAATCACACAGAAGGGTAGGCATTGAAGTGACCTCTGGAGATCATCTACTCCACCCCACCCTGTTAAAGCAGGTCCACCTAGAGCAGGTTGCCAAGGAATGCGTTCAGACGAGTTCTGAATATCTCCAGAGATGGAGATGCCAATGTTTCGTGTTTGCTTTTAAAGAAGGTAGATAATATGCAGTGGGGGAAATCCTCAGATCATAAAGTGATTTTAAATACTTGATCGGTTGCTGTCCTGTAACCTATGGTCCAGATTGGGAAGTATCTTTTTGTAGATTTTCAGTCTTTACACAATCTGTGTGGGAGGAGAGGCTCTGGAATGAAAGGGCCACGGTAATTATGTCCAAAGTGCATTGTCTTCTTGGATGTTTTGTTAACTTGCTTGGGGAAAAGGTCCGTTAATGATTGAAGGGAAAAAAAAGGTGAGGAAAGCAATTGGTGGCCTGACTAAAGTTTAATTTAAGCAGGTGTATTAAATATCCGTGAGCTTACATAGGGTCTAAAGGACAGTAATTTGTCTTTAGCAGCCTTCAAAAGGCAACCATTCAGTAGTTACAATTTAACTTCATGTGTGAGGCAGAAAGAGTGCTGTTTGATCCCATTAAGCAGTGTCATGATAGCTTCAAGATTGCTCAAACTGCAAAGAACACAGATTTCCCCCAAAATGCCAATAAAGTGCTACAAACTCCCCTGGTGTTCTTGTGATTGAGCCGATAGGAAATGTAGCTTATTTTGTTTGGAGAGATGCAGACTTAGCAGCAGTACTGCTTCCCCTCACCCAGTCTGTCACCATCAACACACGATGCAATGTATCTATGTGGTGGTTTGAGGCTAATTGGAATATTTTAATAGAGAAAATTATACTATAGGCTATGAAAAGGAAACAGTGGTGATGTCTGCTTCACTCATAGGCTTGCTGAGATGTTTAAGAATACAAAACAAAGATAAGACCCTCAGGCTTGCAGACACTCTCAGATTGTCTAGCAGCTTCTCGCCTTCTCCTCTCTGCTGAGTAACCTCACTAACCACTTTCCTTCTAACCCCCCTGGCCAACCCTCCAAACTCACCTTGCATGTAAGGCAAACCCTGGGGTAAGGCATAGGGGTGGGGAGAAGGTGGAAGGGTGGTTGGGAGCCCCTCCTGGGGTCTCTTGATTTCTGGGAGGGGTGTTGTGTTTCTGTATTACCTTTAACTTGTATATTTCTGTAAATATTCCTGTATATAGTGTATATATCTGCTTGTATATTGTGCTGAGCTGTAAATATAGCTTCATTCCTTAACTTCCAGCCAGCTGAGTCTGGTCTGGGTGATTTTACAAAGTGTGAGGGGGTGGGGAACTCCCAAACCATCACAATCCACACCACCGTCTTCTGAAGAGGTCCTGTTAACATGGGCAAGACAATTTCAGATGAAGTGTACCACCACCTGACAAACTGTGTGGCTGCATACTTCCAGCAGTGGGCTTGGGCTTTTTAAAAACATTAGTCTTAAAATCTGTGTATACTTTGTACATCAGATGTGCAAAATAAGTATCACATGCAAGCCTTCTGTAAAACTTGTAACAAAAGAAATGTAGCAGTCATTTAGGTGAAAAAAATATAATCTGTAATCTTTCTTTTTCATTTTTACATGACTGAGAGGATTTTTTTTTTGTTTGGTTGTTTTTTGGTTTGTTGTTTTTTTTTAAAACTACCTATGTAGGTAATGAGGACATAGAAAGATTACAGGAAAAAAATATCTAAGGGAAGTAGTTTTATCTTGCTTCTCACTTAAATACTCTTGCTATGCAACACAATCAACTGATGTAGCTGCAAGGAATGGGTTTTGAAGACCAAAGAATGGCTCAAGACCTTAGAGACACAGCAACCTTCCCACCATGAGCAGGGATATCTCTCAAGTGGACTTTGCTACTCAAGGCCTCATTCAACCTGGCCTTGAACACTCCCAGGGAGGAAGCATCCAGAAGTAAACTTGCTTAGTAAAAGTTTGTTACAAATTAGGGAGCTACAACAATTTTCACATAATGTAGTCTTCTGAATCTGCCTCATGTATTTGCGCTCTCTAAACTGATGAAGGATCTATTTGGGTTTGTTAAGGCATGATGGGTTTTGTACTAGAACATTAAGGAAAAATCACAATAAATTAAGGCTATTTTAAAAATTATATATACTTCAAATAAAGTACAACGGTGCACATGAAATGACAAATAAGTACTGGTAGCATGAAGTGCATCTGCTGAAAGTGTGAAATGGAAACAAAATTAGTGCGGCATCTGCAAGTAAAGACATTTATCACTTCCGTATTTCTGAAGCATCCACTTTCAGGAAATATAAAGTAGTACATTTTTATAATGGTTTCGGTCTCTTATGACCTCCAGGTTTGCCATAAACTCACCAAGATTGATGCCAATACAGACCACAGGTGCTATTTCTGTTGTTAACCCCAGTTTCCCGTACAGCACCGATCACGTTAAGTGTCCCTCACAGTACAGCTAAAACCCAGCTAAGATGGTGCATATTCATAGAATCCTAGAATGGCTTAGGTTGGAAGGGACCTTAGAGGTGACCTAACTCCAACCTCCCCACCATAGGCAGGGATGCCTCTCAACTAGATTTGGCTACTCAAGGCCTCATCCAACCTGGTCTTGAACACCCTCAATGAGAAGACATCCACAACCTCTCTGGGCAATCTATTCCAGAGTCCCACTACCCCCCTATTGAATCATAGAATAGTAAGGTTGGAAGGGATCTCAAGGACACCTCCCACTAGCACAGGTTACTCAAGGCCTCGTCCAACCTGGCCTTGAACACCTCCAGGGAGGGAGCAGCCACAACCTCCCTGGGCAACCTGTTCCAGTGCCTCACCACCCTCACTGTACAGAACTTCCTCCTAACATCCAGTCTAAATCTTCCCTCTGCCAGTTTAAACCCATTGCCCCTAGTCCTGT